>JADDOH010010773.1:0-37538 GCA_016648135.1 Agrypnia vestita
TTTTTATCCCTTTTTTAAAAACTCTTCCTTGATCTTTTTATTCAATTTAAACATGTCTTCTTATTCTGCTGTATACAATACATAGTATTCTAGGTTAATCAAGTGAATTCATATAATTGGCTTAATATTATTATTATATCATATGTTCTATTTCTTAATATCAAATAAGCTGTTTGAATTCTAAATAAAATACACAATAAAATTTATAAAAAATATTTTAGGTTAACTAAAATAAAATCATTAATTTCCTCTCTTATGTTACTAGAACTCTTAGGAGCAAAATACCACCAGACGATCCAAACAATTTGAATTCATAATCTATATAATCCCATCTGAAACGTGGGCGGCCTCGAAGCCTATCGACGCACGCCGGCTGCCGTACCTTCGATATCCTGCAGTACTAAGCCTTCCAAGTCCAAGTAAGGCTGTTCATTTCGCCACCACTGGGGTCTCGAAAAATCTGCATCAACCAAACAAGTTTCAGAGGCCTAACAATGATCAAACATTCTAAATTATCCCTAAATTTATTCTCGAGCCCTAGCCAGAAAATTCAATAAAATTCAATTCAACTGGAAGTCAACCAAACAATACCTCCGTTTAGATATGAAAAGTGAAAGTACAGAACGCAGTAAGAAAATACTGTCTCAATAGCGCACATTTATAGCTACCAGAGCAACAAAAATATATACAAGAATGCTGTTTAAAATTTGAATGAATTACTAGACTTGATACATAAGTTCCGAACGCCATTCCGTGCGCGCGTTGTTAATGTATAAAAAAAGTAACCCATAAAAACCGAGTTTTTATTATACTCCCTTTCTCATTTACTAGTTGAAACAGGCTTGAGTCGAGCGACGCTACGAAAGGGAGTAATAAAAATATTAGAAAAATCCAAAATTATACTATAATTATTAATTTTTTTTAAACGAAAATTCGTTACATCATTTTTAGCGTCGCCACAAGTCTGCCTGCAAAGTTTCAGCTCGATTGGATCTCGGTAAAAGGGTTAAGCAGACGCTACGAGTTAAAAGAAAGGGAGTAAAAAGTGTAATTCATTAATTGAGTTTTCATATATTTTTTTAATAATGTTTTTTGTTCTGGAGAAGGGATCATCGCTTCCGAAACTTCCGAATTTTTAAAATAAAATTTAAGTGTGGTTAGAAAAAAATTATTTTATTTCTAAAGTATAAAAAATATCATACACACATTTTTTCGATATAAGTACAGAAATCAAACATTCGTTAAGAACAGTCAAAATATATTTTTGATTAGATAAGATAAGGTTAAGTTAGGTTACATTTTTTTCTGGAATAATCTTTATCTGAAATAATCAATGTCCTGTCCAGAAAAATTAGTGTCCGGAAAGATTGTGTCCGCAAAAATCCTCTCCGGAAAAATCACCGATCCTTTTTTTTCCAGCAAGATCAATTTTCCGAATTATATCTTCATTTCGCATTTATTTTCACTGTAGCTGTCGTGCCCTATTTTGGCTTGAGCGAAGTTTCATTCAACACGTGTGCAAAGTGATCACAATGAAACGTTGCAAGTAAGCCAGCTAATACAGGTCATTAGCCCCGTAGCCGACCTATAATGCTTCCATACATGTTTCGTATATAAATAGCTTCTCCTCTGTGTGACTTGTATTATTTATCTTAATTAATAATTATTTATCCGTGGACATAATGCAGTAATTGCGTTCTCAGAACATACACATAAAAATATTGTTAAAAATACAAATTTGTCTATAAAAGGAGTTAAAAAATTGAAAATAATATTTTTCAGGCGCTTTCTCGTTTTTGCGTTAAATAATTTGCTAAAATATTATATGTAAATTAAAAAGAATATTGCTTAATATTCCACTTAAAAAACATTGAGGTATCATTACCAGCATCAAAATCTATGTATACTTTGAAAGGATCGTAGATATATCTAGCACAGTTTCTTCAATTATTTGAATGTATGCAGATTTAGAATATATATATATTATACCTTCACCACACGCAAGAATAATAATTCTTTTTGATGAGGTATATACATAAAAAAAATAATTGTAAACATTTTCTAGATATCATTGTAATAAAATATTATATATATTATTAATTAAATTAAAAAAATATATACAACTTAAAAAAATATATATTGTGTGGATGTTCTTACGGTGTGAACGGTTGCATTGTTTAAAATAATCACTTAAGCCTGCCCACACAGATCATGAGCCCTGTGGCCACCCTGTAAAGACTTCCGTAAACGTATCCCACATACATACCTCCGTCTCTGTGAGACTTCTATAATTTATCTTTATAAATAATAACTAAACTTATCCACCAATTATCCAAAACTATTACCGTCAGTTAAACTTCAGTTACCAATCACTTTTACAATCGAATACCAAACACCATTAAATTAACAGCTAAGCTTCTTGCCATTCTCAAGTATCTTCTCATTTTTTAACCTTCATTCATTAACCCGCTTGAATATAGGCCATCTTCTTTTGCTCCTCATATCTCTTTGTCTTCTTCGCTTTGTTTCTCATTTTCTCAACAACTCACTTCCTATTAGTTTTTAACCGTCGCGTCTTGGGACAGGTAATAGGCCAGTTTAGGCTCTATTTCCGGTTACAGTAACAGTGCAATCTGGCTTCTATTATCGAACGAAAAGAGAGATTCAAACACCTTTCTACCAGCATAAATCTGCCGAGTGCATTAAGCCATGTATTCACCAGGGGACAAATCGCGAAACATTCCGCTCGGCATGTCGCATCAACATCTACGCTCATGTTTCGGGGACAATGACGCGATCATTTGACGTGTACTCACCGGGACTCGCATATCTTGTCGCGGAAATGTCACCCGATGATTTTACGATGACAGCTGCGGTATCTCATTTGGCGAAAACGGGGTTCCGCGCAATTCAAAATGTTTTTTTGGGTCGCAATTTCAATGTAGTAAATTGAATATTATTAAAAACAAGGTCGTTTTTGCAAATAATTATTGTTTTCCAGACGTCGCGGAAATATATCGCCCTGTGAGATTATGATGACAGCCGCGTATCTGTTTATGTTAATGAGTTTATCGAAAAGTAAGAGGAGAAAAAAGAGGAGAATGCGAAATTATTAACTGCAAAGAGGAAGAAGGACGGACATTCTATGCGATCTTCGATCGATACAGCTCGATGAGTTCAAGAACGATTTCGTTTCCCCGCATTGTCATCATCACTTGTAAACATAGCACGTGGTACTGACGCTCCGCGGAATGTTGCAGTGAGCTCGCTTGGGTACCGTGCGCATGGCAACGTTGCCACGGCACGTAGAAATGCCGCGCTATGTTGTGCGCGACGTCGCGGAACAGTGCACGACGTTGCAACGTCACGTAGACTCTATGCCGCGCGTGCTGTTGAGGGACAATTTGTCCCCTAGTGAATACATGGCTTTATAATAGCACCTAACACAGCGTGGGTCGTGATGCAACTCGCTTGCACAGACTTAACCAGTGATCGTATCATTGGTTCTTAAAACCATAAACTGGAATCGACTCCACGGGATTATTGTAGGCTGAATGTGAATGATTTGGTTGCTCGTTAGAAAATTGATGACAAATTTTGTAAGAAGGAGAATGCGATGGGATCTTTGAATCGGTCAGGCATAGTATTCGTGAAATCTAATATTCGTTACATTTTTGGGGAAAAGAGTTCTTATACTCGTCCAATCGTTATCATCACTTTTGGATCTATAACCCCTGGTGGGTCTTGGACTCCTCAAGAGTCTTCCCCTAGTTATCCCGGTCAAGTGCCAGCTTTCTCCAGTTCTGAATCTCCAAGGCAAGCCCTATCAGTATTGAATTCAGCAGGGACATTTTCAAGTAATTGAATGTTTCGGCGTTAACTTTGTAGAAATCCATTATTAAGAAATTATGAAATAAAACACTGAACTTTGTTTTTTTCCTCACAAATCATAATTGTTCAGAATGTGCTAATCATATTATAGAATCAGCAATCAAAAATATACATCCTACATAAACAGACTTACCGCCTAAAACAAAATAATTTAGAAACACTTCATATTCATAAAAACCTAAACACAACAAATAAAATAATCAATAATCAAGTACAACCCTTCATATCACCCCTTCTTACAATGTTCCCACTCTCCCACCACCTCGATACCCCCTCCACTTCTACTGAATCCACAACCCACACACCAGACAACCACTCCCACATACCTCAGTCTTAATTCACCTGATGAAGGAAACGGACGATTCCGAAACATGTAGTGTAACAAGTCTCAAATATAAAAATAGGGACATTTTCATATGAAAATGTAATGTAAAAAAATGTTGTAAGCTATAAAAATGACACGTGACCGAACCGAATTAAAATTTTGTTTACTATCGGATATATTCCCATCGGTTTGTTTTGTCTTAACAAACATCTCTAAACCGCTATTGTATAATATTGTACACTTCTTTTTACGTGATGAATATTACATAAAATTAGTGCTAATATTATTTCAAATATCTATAAAAAAAATATTAAAATTTGAATAATACGTAAATTATTGTGGTAGGAATATTACAAAATATATCTCTTATTTCGCTTTCTTTTCAAAGTATATGCTTAGGAAAAGTCATGCTTCTTGTTCTCACTGCACGTCCCTGTGCTGCCAGATAGGATAGAACGCCACATTCTTATATCTTGATATACCACTTTTGCATTGTGAATCTTTTACCAGAGCCGTTCTCCAATATTTGTTGTATCTGATTACGTATTTAATAATTACGTATTTTGATAAATTTTATAAATATTAATTTTTAACCCATTATTTCTTTTCCAAATAAGATAAATAGCAATCTTTTTCCAATCTGAATCACTTTGTCTTATTGGATTTCTTTCTATGATTTACTGTTCCAGGAAATTAATAGAGACCGGTTCTACGGAGCCAATTTCTCTTCTCGGATATATATATATTTTTTTTACACTCATGATGGTCTCTGAGATTAGACACTTCCATGCCGGATGTTGCAGAGTGATTCAACGTTTTTTTTGGGAAAAACAAAAGTGCCCAGAATGGAGATAAGTCAGCCAAATTAGCATCACATTGTTATACAAAATCTTGCAGAATTTTGCAAATTTACATAAAAATAGAATTTGGAATAGCAAGCATTATGCATTGATTCAAATTTGAGTCCATCCTTGTCGCTGGCTACTTTTCATAATATTGAGTATAATGTACACCTATCAGGCGCGTGCAGTCAGTACATACAAGCAAGAGCGTGCGTAAACATATATTTTAAAAATTATTGAAAAATAAAAAATAAATATATTGTAAATTATCATAATTGTGACATAACCAAAATACATTGACATATAATTTAACGTAAATTTTTGGTATACGGTCTGGTTTCAATATGTTAGACTTGTTTAAAAAAAAATACGAACTTATAAATTTTAAAACGATTCTAAAAAATTAATGAATACTCTTAAAAAGTATAATGTCTTAGTGAAGGGAGCGTCCATGAATCACGTGGCCCTATCAATGTCACCATTAGTGGTCCTGTAAGTGACTTTATCCATTGTTAGTATAATTAATTGATCACTAATTAATAAATCGATAATTAATTTTACAGTGTTTTCATTTGTCCCCGCAGCCACGACCCGTGACATTAACTTGCTTTTTACTTACCATCATGCCGTTTCCCCGTGGGGTAAGGCAGAAATGATAGAGCGCTATACTCTTCTGTCCTGACATGCAACTCTCGTCTCATCCACATTCATACATCTTTGCATGCAAGCTCGACGGTTGTTGAGGCTTCTAACCGGACCATCCTCCCGTATCTGGTTAATCTGGTCATGTCATGGTCGCCCTCTCTTTCCTCATTCATTCGCTCAACATGCCTAAACCATCTGAGCGACCCTGATTTAATTCTGTGAATTATGCTTAGATCAGCTTTACATATTACTCCAATATATGCCCTGCTTTTGGATTGGTCCTATTCATTCTTGTCTTTTTTAAATCTAAAAATTGGGGGCTCACTTATCCTACTTCACATTAATGGGGTTAAATACTTACACAGAAAAAATCGCACATTTTGATATTTTATTTTCATTTTTTATTTTTTTTATTTAAAGACTATCGACAGGTCAGAATGACCCTAACGGATGATCGTTTAGGACAAGGTGATTAGTACAGTTACATTTTACAGTAAAACATTAATACATTATACAATACAAGTATAGTACAATATGCGACTAAGATGAACGAAGTTCACAATCTCCGCACGTCATAATAGACACGTGGGCTCCCAGGACGACCAAGTCAAAAAATGTATACCCGCGTCTTTGTGGCAGTAAAAATGTTTGTTTAGGTTGACTTCCGAAGAGTCCGTCTTACACGCTCAAATTATTTTCGGTCAGGAGTGATATTTTCCCATTCAATCATAAAAAGGTCTTTCCAATGGCTTCCTCCTCAAGTATTTCAACAGTTGAAAACACTTCGCTCTTCGCATATTTTGCCGTTGAGTGGGTTTCTTGAGTTGGTACAGAAGCTTCGCATTCTTACAGCGCGCGTGGGCAGACGACTATGAGACGTCTTCTGATTCAGGAGACATTTCCATATATGACCAGGTCTAGTAATCCTGGATCCCTTAGCCACTAAACCACTGCGCAGTGATTCAGCGCGTGTTTGAAACTAAAATGGGTATAAGGATATTTTTGCCCACATCGTTACTTGCTGATTTATAGACAATTTTGTGTCCGATTCATTTTTAGACTTCATTTAAAAAATGTAATTAAAATCGACTGATCGAGGCAAAAATATAATATCGAATAGTTAAGTATTGGATTACATATACTGTAACGATATCGGAGTTAAAAAATATATGAGAAATTTCGCTAAAGGACCCTGTAATGGGATCCGAAACAACGACCAGAAAGGTTGAATCCACATGTCAAAATATCCCAGAAAAACCTGAAGATTCTGAACATTTAAAAAATCTTTATATGTACAATAGGCAAATTAAATTTAAAAAATATTTAACAATATTTAATTTAAAAAATATATAATGGTATAATTTATGAAAGAAAAGACCATATATATCTCTAGCATAATCCATTCGAATATTTGTATATGTTGTGGACGATATAATGCATGGACAGTTTGAAAAATGCCCCGTATAAAAGGCAATATGATAATAACTGTTGAAATAATTATATTGACCGGGCATTATAAATAATATCCTTCACCTGTCAGGCAGACTAATAAAAAATACGTGTTTTATGTTAAATACTTTTATTGTGTGACAGTATAATCATTAAAACCTAACCAAACCTAACCTAACCTAACCTAACTTGGTCAGCGCGTGTCATGCATTTATTATCGGTTCCCGCGTCCTGTCATATGTACTTAAAATATCAAATTGTCCAACAAACATTTGGCAATATTCATAATGCCCGGACAGTATAATAAATAATTCAGTTTTAATAATTGTTTATCACATTACCCGATTTGGGTTGTCATTTTTAACACTGTCTGGGCATTATAAATAATGTCCCATTAATCACTTGGTCCACGACATATATAACTTTAAAAATTTGACAATGTGTAGATGTTCTTACGGTGGAATTGGGGAACGTTGCAGTGTATAAATCGATTACTTACCCCAGCTCATACATGACATAAGCTCTGGACCACCCTATAAAGACTTCCATACACGTTTCCCATACAATTAGATTCGTTACTGTGAGACCTCTATAATTTATCATAATTAAAAAAACAAGTGAGCCTTACAGTAGTCACATATGATGTGTAACGTTTGACATCTCACGATTAAAAATATCAATAGAGAAACAACAGAAATTAACATCAAAATAATTAGTAAATATAAGTGAAGATAATGTACGTGCATTTATTTTTTATTGAATTTTGGTAGGAACTAGGTAGGTACCGTATATATCGCATTTTGTTTAGAAATGTGTTTGGTCAATTATATGTTTTTATTTATTTTCACAGATGGCGGTAGTGTGCCACCAAACATATTGTATGAAAACTTTGAATAATATTTAAAAATAATCTCATAAATTACGTAAAATTTGAGAATATAAATCACTAAGGGTAGTTATTGTTTACATTAATGTAAAAAAAAAGTATTTATTGGATAGTTTCAAAGATATAAGACAATATATATCAAAGTTACAACATCCACGCGCTTGACACCAGCCACGTAACATATATACAAAATCGGAAGGGCTGGTTGTTGGAAGTGTGCGTCTTCGATGTGATGGCACTTGCTGGACATTGATTTGTTTATAAACGATGATTTTTTACGCGCGCACATTGGTCAGATGAAATTGCGCGCGCTTCCCCGGCGTCTTATATCCTGTTACGCATTTCCATACTTTTTCACAAAATCTCTGCCACAGATTGCAGGAAAGCAAGAGGAAAGATGTTACCTACACATCAAAAATATTATCTAACTATGTACCTATCTAAAAAAGCAATTGGCTTCATCGGTTTTCTTCTACTAGTAAAATAAATATGTGCTTAACGGTACACTTAGGCGTGCACCAGCGAATTGCATGGTACGGACCGATGGTCGCTGATTACAATGTATGTCTCTCAATAGAGCCACTTTTCAATTGCAATCAGACTCCTTTCGCTCATTCTCTGGCATTTCGAATTCAGATGTGATCATTACCAAGACGTATTTTCGACCGGGACCTCGAGCCGGCAGCTCTCTGAAGAAGAGTAGGCGGCTGACGTCGGCATCGTCAGCCAGATTGATGGTAATTGTCAGCAGATTGATGGTAATTGTCAGCAGACATTGTCCGACAGGAAAATGGCAATTAGCAGAATGCGAAACTGGAATAAATTTCGAGTCCATTCCTCGCTTTCTAGCGGTGCAAACGCATTCAGTGACACACTTCGTTAATATATTGTGATGATTCGCACTCCTGTTCACGTGTTTTAGACGTCTTGAACGAGGTCGTTGGAAATTTAATTCAGAAAAAAAATGCGACGAAAAAATACGTCATCAAGGTGACTGCTTATTTTAAAACAAATTAGATGAATTAATTAGAAAGACGTAAAGAATATCAAGTTATTACCAGTATACGGAATAACCGCAGACTATAAAAAATACAGAGATAAATTAAACCCATCCGTTAGGAAAGGGGGTTGGTTCACAGATGAAGAATGTCCCCTCTCACATTTATACTGCAGTTAAAATATTGCTGAGTCAAGTAGTGAAGACATGTAAGAATTTTGAGTTAGAATTTAATACTACTAAAATAAAATACGTGCTCGTAAGCAAAAATAATGCAGTAAATGATGAAAATCTTAGAGGAGAAGATACAAAGTATTGTATACTTGGGCTGCAATTTAAACGAAAGACGGGATCCTTCGGTAGAAATCAAATGCCGCATTGAGCAAGCAAACTTCTGAAGTCATGATCTCAACCTTGGATTACGAATGCGAATAGTCAGATGCTAGGTGTTTTCGGTGTTATTTTATGAAATAGAAGCATGGACGCTTACCGAAGAATTTGTCAGACGATTTGAGGCATTCTAAATTTGGTTCTACAGAAGAATACTCAAGCTGGATGGACAGAGCTACAAATGAAGATGTTTTATTTCGGATAAATAAAGAAAAATAAGTTATTAAAACAATGAAAATCCGAAAGCTTCGAAATATTTCGGACATGTGATGAGACATCTTGCATCTCATAATGCAGGGAGAGATTGCTGGAAGAAGGAGAACATGATGGCTGAAAACTTGAGACAGTGGTTTGGCCAGTCTACTGTGGAGCTGTTTCGGGCCGCAGTAAACAAAGTTCTCATTGCCAACCTGATAGCCAGCGTCCAATGAACGGATAGAGCACGTAAAGAAGAAGAACGTATTTATTCTTACATAATTAAAATCCCTAATTTTTTTTTTACAATAGACGTTGTTTTGCTATTATTTTTTAATTTTATTTCAAACTGAAATCAGGTGCTATTCAAGCTGAATATAAAAATAAAATATTATTAATATTTTTAATATTTAAAGCATTAACTTTGTGGTTAGACATTATAACAGAGTGAAATTTGCATAAACCACTGCTAGATTTTAGGTCTGCTGGTTTCCATACAGTCTGTTTGATTTAACTTTCAAAAAAGATTTGGTAACACCCACTTTAGACCCCGCCCCTCTCACTCTCTCTCCCTCGTAGATTACTGATTGTTCTGTAGGATAATAAATGCATGCTTGTCCTTGACAAGATTAACACGCATGTGATAAATATTGATGAAAAGTTAACAATACTATGGTTGTGGTGTATAGTGTTGTAAACATAGTAGTGTAGTGTTGGTCCTGACGAAGAGACGGGTACGTCTTGAAACCGGTAGACCTAAAACCTGGTAGTGGTTTATACACATTTAACTAACACTCTGTTATAAAAATAAAAGATTCAGAAAAGTATTTCAATCAAATATTCTTGGATTTTTCAAGAGATTTTAAATGTTTCTCATCAATGATACTTTTTGTCACCTTTGTATTACGTATTAAGACACGACTCGCTGTCATGCGTTCATGGTTTTACCCAGTTTTTTTTAAATGAAAAACAACATTTAACATTATAATAATTGTATAGTGAAACAAAGTCAAAGTATTCATAATATACCTATATAATATAGCGAAAAAAATTGAAATAAATCGTGCGGCAAAGTACAGATCAATCAATATCAAATATAATTATTAAGAATTTTAATTTCACATTTAAGATATATATATAATCTCATTATTAATAATTTTAATATTTGAGATGAACATTACTCAATCACATCCCGGAAATCATTAAAGTGTTATGTTATATCAGATTCTTCTAAAAACCTAAAATTACTACTCAAAGGTGATTAAACATGCTTCAAAGAATTTGATTTCTATTATATATTATATTATTAAATATGTTACCTTGAAAAAATGTATTTTTATATAATCATGTTATTATTTGGAAGAAGACCCACACCTGTGATTAGACACCTTCACTGTAAATTAATAAAAAAAAAATGACTGATGAAGTTACATATATGGTACCTATTGAATAAAATCTATTAACACTGATGACAAAAAAAGCCTTTAAAATACTTAAGTAGGGACTAGCGACTGAATCGATCAATCTTGAATTTAAACAGGTGGAAGATCTTCATAATTAGTAGGAAATGATTTAAAATTACCTTAATTATTCGAGAAAAATGGTTATTTAATTGCAAACTCTATGTATGATGTAAATAATCGCTCACCGCGTATTTAACAATCTTCTGACTGGTTAATTGCTAAGGTAGTCAATTTTTTTAAAGATAATTTTAAAATTATACACATGCTCATTAGTGGCACATGAGCATGCGCAGTATTGAGCTTCTTGAGCTATTGCTACTTATAAGCATGTGTATACGCACACTGCTAGTAATGACCATGCTCACTAGTACGCTCAAAAGTCAACCACTCGGGAACTGTTTTGATTTATTGGTACACTTGAATTTCCTATTTCAGTTTGCAAAGTTTCCATTTTGAACAAGAGCGTGTATGCTTGATTGTAAGCTTTGAGCATGCTCATTCATGAGCATGTTCAAATTAATCGTAATAAGTGCTAATAACGAGCAAGTGTGTACAATTGTTAGAGCATACTAGTTTTGAGCATGCTTATGATAAGCATGTGTATCAGTACCTTAACAACTTGTAAAAACATGCATGTATGGTGAAGTCACAATTCAAACTAATAACATTCTGATATTAAGTCACACTTTGTGAATGCAAGAATTTTCGAAACAATAGTACCGTCATTATTCAAATAAAATTTAGATAAATCATTTTACTTCACTTCTGAAAGATATACTTTTCATAACTAATTAATGCCGTGCATGCGTTGCATTAGTAAAATGGATTGTAAAGTTATTTTTTAAATAACTTTACAATCCATCTAAACACGCTTAAAGCGTTCCAAATTAAAATATAAGATTTCAATGTAATATTTCTTTTATTATCGAAACAGAATTAAGGATATAAATTAATATATAATGTAAACCAAAATAATATTAGTTTCTCCTCTATAATTAATTGTTCAGGGCGGGTTCAGTAGAGTAGCATGCATGTACACAGTAGATACATAATAATAACAACTAAAATATAACAATATAATAATAACAATTGCAGAAAAAGAAAAAAAGAACAATGATCAAATGTAAATGAAATTAAATGTAGTATAATTGGATGGGGAGGTCTACACTTTTAGATTTTATAGCGATGAAAACATTATGTATCATATTGTATGCATAGTATTATCTTTACCTATAAAACTCAATGTCTGTCTGTCTGTCTGTTCTCTATACAAATCTACATTTATCTCCTCCCCTTTTACCCCACCCCTTCCCCCGATATATTTTCTGTAAAAATCTACACCGTTTGACCGATCTGACCCAAATTTTGCATACTTATTCTTTAGGACCCGGCGGGTAACAAAGGCAACTTTTCCAACTACCCCTCTACCCCACCCCTTCACCTGATATATTTTCTGTACAAATCTACACCGTTTGCCGATCTGACCCAAATTGCATTCTTATTCTTTAGGTCATACGGACCACAATTCCCTCCTGGACATCCCATTCATTCCAGCCTAGATTAAATGGAAACATTGTTTTTATTAGAGACTTTGTGAAACAATTTTTTTAACGCTTCAACAGGCCAGGAGGCCCAATTACAGATGCGAAATACATCAAAAAACACCCAGGCTAGAATAAATCACATAGATTTAAATTGTGACCTCACCGGGAATCGAACCCGGAACCCTCGGTGTGGTAAGTCAGTGTACCGGGGTCATTTTGATCCCTCACAAAATTATTTTTAACTTAAGCCTTAACCCGAGCACCGTTGGGTACGAACAGCTAGTTTTAATATTGTCATTGGAAAAATTTAGAAGGAAAAAAACATATAATCATTTCGCCTCAGACAACGAGCATTGCAAGACAAAACGCTTAGGAATATTTTGTAAAGGTAGGAGAAAAACGTTTAATTTTCTGGCATTTTTTTGTGGAATTGACACATCTTGTAGTTTCAGCTGCAATTATAGGATTATATTTTTATGTCGTGCTAAATAGTAGGAAATGTGCACACGTTTGCTGATCGCTAAAAAGTGAAATTATTTTCTCATTAGGTACACTCGTACCGACGTTTCATCCAAAATTCAACAGAGTGCGTGAAAATTGATAGCTGATAAAAATATCAAAAGCATTTAAAATATATATTTTTTTATATACAGATTTTTTATTTTTTATCATATTCGTGCCGTTTTACAACACGTCTGTTCAATCTAAGACGTGTAATCTAAAACTCCGGGTCGCGCAAGTGACATAAGCAATGCGTTTAGCTGGTATTGGAAACACATGCGTAGCTTTTATTGTCTTTTATAAATTCATCCGCTAGATGGTTCTTTTGAACACTTTAGCATGGGAACGTAGAATTATTTGTAAGTAGACCTACGTGCATAATAAAGGGGGATTAGAAGCAAAAGCGCCACTGCGATTGAATATGCTTATCTGAAAAAGAGTGTAAATTTAAAAATGGTGGTTTTGATAGCAAGTTGTGTATTTTAGAAGCATTTTATCAAAAGCATATTCATTTTGAAATCACCGTTTTAGTTTTTAAATCAGTTACAGGAAGGGTTTTCTAAATTTCGTCTATTGGATAGTGGTGCATCTCTCGGCATAATCTCCTCATTTAGAATATATCAAACATATATGAAATTAAAATTTATTTCACGAAAATTATAGTTTTGCTCATCTTTTTATTGTATAGAGCATTCGTATGTGGTCTATATATCTTCAGTATATAGGATTTGTAACATACCGTCATTGCAGAGCGTGATATGATCGACAATGATGTCAAAAGCGCGCGATCCTTGGGGTTTTGCGGAGTTTTTGTATCATTGGTGGTTTTTCACTCATTTAGCAAAGAAAATCTCAACCGCAAATTGCAAAATCACTTAGTGTTTATCGTAATAATCTAACTTTAGTGGCTCGTGTGCATAGATGAGATTTTTATGAAATTTTCAACTTCAGACATCGGGCATCAGACACGAATTTTGCCGTCTTGAGATTGTTTGAGAAAACTTTCCTTGTCTTTCGTAGTCTCCGCATACATATCATTTTTCAGAGATTCAAAAGACCCGACCCACCTGATCTATCATCCCCTAGGAAAAATTATTTAGTGAAATATCTTTTTTTTTCTGTCCTGGTAAAAGTCACTAAGTGCAAAAAACCTTTTTATTAATATGAAATATTAATTTATCCTAAATATTTTTATTGTATGTTACGCACTATTAAATTATTTACATCACTGCAAAAAAAAACCCAAAAAATTACTTGTATTTTTTTTAATATCACGTTTTGAATGTTTAAACCTCATTATCTCAAAAGTACTCCAATGTCACTTAGTGAGTTTTACCTCTAAGGGGACGATATATGAATGTTATAAAAGTGTCTAAACAGCTGTCCTCACTTTAAATTATGTTTTGATCTATGTTTTATTAATTTTCCTGTAATATATTGTTTAAACTGAAGCAATTTACAACATTCTATTCAAAAAGATTCATGTTAAATGAATTTTGGCGTAAATGCAACAAAAGTGAGGTCCACACATTCTTTTATGAGATGAACGTCTAAAAGTTGATCAAAACATGAAGACTTCGGTAGTTGGGCCATGTGGGCCAGGTGACCACTGCTGTACACTAAGCCTGCAGGACTCAGGAGTACGGGAGGTACGAAGGTAAGGTAGACGAAGGTGGACAACGTCCTTGAAATATGTCTGACTCAAGAACCCACCAGGAACTTTGGTGCCAATAGTGATATGATGATGAAACTGTGTTGCGATATTTTATATAGCGCCTTGTAATTTGTCGCCATCTAACTCCTGGTGTGTCGAAATCCAAATAACCAAGGTTCAAATATAAATAATTATATAACCATTTATAATAATGTAAAGAACATCAAAACACTATTGGTAAATAATGAAAGTTTGACGCAAATGTGAAATTATGGTAGAGGTGAAAAAATGCGTACAAAGTACAAGTTTTTAGGTTTTCTGCTACCGGAATAGTTTTTTAAATTATTTCATAATATTTTCCTGTTTATGAAATGTACAATATTATTAAATTTTTCGATAATCTCGTATGTCAGTATAAATTACATTGTTGGAAAGTTTTGAATGGGAGGTTTTCGATTGTCTATTGTATAGTTTGTACCTTGCTCTAAGCGATTTTCAACTTTTTCCTAGCTTTCACCACAAACTTGACGAGTTCGCGGACCTCAGACTTTTTAAAGATGATGAAGATTTGCTGCTTGCAAGAAAATAATAGGTTACTTAAATAATCATGGGCTGGAGGTGGATACTATGATTTTAAAGCTCGTGAACAGATATAATAAATGCTTAAATGTAGGAGATACTTATATGAAGAAATGAAATAATAGAATTTCCTATATTGTCACCCTGCTTTCGACACGGTATTGCACAACACCAACTGTTATATGCCGAAATCCCTCGAACTCTAATGACATAATATCAAAATCTTCTTGCCTCCTTTTAGTGTACATGTACAGAAAATATTTTAGGTTTGATACTTTAACGAAAGTCTGGCGGTCGCTGGCTCTTTTATATTGGCACCTTTGCTTTTAGTCCCTTCAAATATACAGTGGTGCTAAATCGTGCATCAAGTTACATGACGTGGAAGCCGCTCGGATTTCGCCCTTTGCACCTCACACGGTACATCAAATTAATCACGAATCACGTTGTTGTACTTTAGCAACGAATATTTAATCCACATTTTCAAAATGATTTTGCGTTTCTCGAACGAAAACCTCATTTTTTTTTAAATCGCGTCGTATGGTGATGCTGTCATTCATGCAACGACATATTTGAGATAACATTAAGAAAAATAATGCACTCCTGTAATCAATGCAGATCGGACCGATCTCAGTCCCGTGGATGAAGTGCATTATTTATTATTTGCATTATTCATTGCATTAGTCTGCTTGTCTTCATCTGCAGAAAAACAGACTGCGTCGACCTAAATACCTCTAAAATAATTTAATGGTTGAATGAAATTACGCACTAAGTACCATGACCGACAAGCCGAGGAAAACAAGATATAGCGAATAAAAATGTCATATATAAGTTTTTATAAGATTTTTTTTTGAAAAATCTGTACTATACATCCTACCTGTCTTTTTTACATAAAAACTAGAAGAAAAAGTTTTCTGTGTTTCCTGTATTTAAGTTGCGAAATATGCATTTCAAACAACTCCCATGTACCCAATGCTATTTCTATGAAAGGCACTAAGTCCAAGGTCTGTGTAGTTTAACATTAGGTAAGTACCCCGAGAATATTCAAAAAGTATCCCTTGTCCGTAACAAAATACCAGAATGAATGTTAATTTCAAAACATAAAATAAATCATACCTCATTTACTGGTGAATTTTTTGCTGGAATGATATTCTGAGTTATTGATGTATATTCCAGGCCTTGTGTTTTTCTTCTTTTATTTGTATTATATTCTTTATAACACATTTTACTTGTTGTTTGTATGGGGAGCTCACACGACGCGTACCCTACTTGGTCAGTCATTTTCATACAATCTGAAGTTAGCGGACCATGGCACTTAGTGCCGTTTTTTAAATAATACGCTGTGATACTTAGCGAAGTCGCGATATTCAAGCGAGCATAACGGCTAAATGCAACATTGCAGGGAGATAATGTGTGACGAATGTGCGGACGCTTGGATGAGGGAGAGGCAAGCGTGCGAGCGAGACGCGTGGATGGCGCCCGTGCTGTTGCGCCGCACCGGGCAGAACGAGATTCACCGGGGTCCGAATCAGTTGTACATATTGTATTATAAAGTAGTGTCTCCAATAAATGTTATTATCTACGTAACGCGTATTACTAGAAGAACCCGATTATTCCCAAGTGCGTAGGCCGAGTTATATTGCCTACGCACGTAAGAACATCACATTATGCATTACTGGGCTTAGTGGCGATGTCATATAGAACCAAACTGCATACTTAGTTTGAAAACGAAATTTTTGGTACTTAGTGCCTATTTTACTGCAACCATTCAATTGTTAAACAAACATTATTTCATGTTTGTAAATTATTATAGATTGTTTGCTTACCCTAGAATAAGGCGCACTGCAGATAAAGTGTCTGCGTCTAGTAAATTTGAACATATTTAATGGGATTATTGTGTGAGATGACGAGTGTTCTAAGATAAAAGAAGACGTCCACCCGAAAGAGACATATTCTCGTGTTGGCACGTGATGCATAAGGCATTCTTATGTATTGTGTGGTGTGACAGGTAGCGGGATGGACAGAGAGATACAGGGTGGTAAATTACACTCAGGATTAAAAACTGTGGATCTCCACGATATAATAAAAATAGAGATATCTAGGTGTGTACATAGAGCAGCATCTAAACTGGAGAAAACATATTTTGAATCTCACAGTCCGAATAAGAAAGCTAGTCTATTTTTTCAAAGAAATTAGAGATGTACGCGACGCACCGACAAGAAGAATAGTATACT
Organism: Agrypnia vestita; assembly: GCA_016648135.1. Taxonomy (NCBI): domain Eukaryota; kingdom Metazoa; phylum Arthropoda; class Insecta; order Trichoptera; family Phryganeidae; genus Agrypnia; species Agrypnia vestita. The sequence continues at coordinate 17,593 of JADDOH010010773.1, forward strand.
ATGCACTGTGTCACTTACTCATTAATTATGCAACTGTCAGTTGGGGTGGTGCAGCTTGTACTATCTTAGATGCATTAAGCAAAGCCCAGAAAATGGTATTGAGAGTTTTTCATAAAAAGCCATTTCGTTTTCCTTCAGAAGAACTTTTCAGAGAATGTCACGTCCTGGACAACAATCAAACATATTTACTCAACACTTTAAAATATTTTTTCCGACATAAACAAGATCACCAACAAATAACTCACTCACACTCAACAAGGGCACAGGTGAACTGCGAATATCTTGTACCAAAATTCACAAAAATATTTTCACAAAGATTTCACCTCTTCCAAGCACCAAAAATATTCAATACTCTTAACACTACACTAAAAACTTGTAGCCATAGTTTCGCGTATTTTTCTTCAAAAGTGAAACTACGGCTGCATGAAAAGGGAAGAAAACATGCCCAAAACCTACTAAAAGCCATGATATAAACTAAATTTGAAAAATACTAATCCTACAAGAACATTTACTGTCATCTTTTTAAATATTTTTAATTGTTTTACTTTCACTTTCATCTTTTTAAATACTTTTAATTGTTTTATTTTATTTTATTTTATTTTATTCAGATCATTTTTTTCCTTTGTCTATAATAGAATTAATTAACACCATTTTTAGATTGTAAACATTTAATTATTACTATTACTCAATTTTAATAGGCAATAAGATTGATTCACAAATGTTATATAAATACTAAATATTCTTGAACTTTATACTACTGGAAGAGCACTGTCTGCTATAATACAGTAAACTACTAGTGTAGCAGGCAGGGCGTCAAATCAATTTAGTGTTTACTTGCTGCCAAGACTCTCAGCAACAATGAAAAAAGCTTAATTTAATTTTGTAAACACTATAAAATTGTAAACTTTGTAACATTGAATAAACATTGAATAAATAAACAAAAAAAAAATAAACAAAGAGATGCGTACACGGAATGCGTGTCACATCAATATTCTTATTATTTTTAAACCAAGCTAAAAACCTGTGCTACGAAAAGTAGGGCTTACTTGCTAGTCTGGACTTTTTCAAATATTTATTTATTTATTTGATCTTAATACATATCGATTAGAAAAGAGCTACTCATCTCACTAGGAAGAACCTGTGCCGAGATGAGCAGCTTATGGTATAGTTAGAAAAAAAAATTTTTTTTTTTTTTTTTGTATAAAAAAAATAGAGATGCGAACACGGAATACGTGTCACATCAATATTTTTACTATTTTCAATCTAAGCTAAACGCTTGTGCTGTGAAAATAGGACTAACTTGCTAGTCTGGGCTGAGATTCGAACCCGCGATCTTTGGATCACGAGGCGAGTGTCCTAACCACAAGACCAACAAGCTACTCAAATTTAAAACAAAATACTACATAACTGTAAAATTAGTCAATTGATTTTGGATATAAATATAAAAAATGTATACTATAAAAAATATATATTATTGAATACCAAAGAAATAGCGAAAGTAAAAAGAAAATGTGTAAAAAATTATATGATTATTCGCGTAACTATATTAAACAATGAAAAGAATACAGTTGAATGAGCAACTAATTAAGACCTATATTCAGCAATTGGTTATTTGTACAAATGCAGGTTACAATAATGTCTTCGCAAATATTTTGTTTCATAAAAAGACAAAAGATAAGTAGGGTGTCCACACTGACTTTGACAAAATGATTTGAGACATTTGAATATCACTTTAATTATTTATTCAGTATAACAACATTATATATTATTTTTTAAAAAGTGACAATGTATTCGCAATCTTAATGTTTTTGAGATTGAAGCTCGAAACCACGACCACTGGATCGCTAGGCAAGTGTCTAATCAACTAGACCAACAAGCACGTATTTTTTTATATGCAGTAAAATATTAAAAATGTTTATTAAAATTTTTTTCGTCTTTCACAGAGTTACCCTTAGAGTTGATTCACTTGCAGTAGAATAGTAGGCAGTTTAGCCGCGCGTACTAAGAAATTGGAAGAATTTTTTATTTGTTTTATTTTATATTTCACAGAGCATTTATCTTTTCTAGACTTCGCCATACAGAGAAAATGTGTTATTATAAGAAAACTGTCGTCAAATCTATGAATAAGTTTTTAATTTTTTTCTATTTTTACCAAATTACTTTGTTTCTTCTTTGCATTCCTCTTTAATTTCAGCTTTTGTAGATCCATATGAAAGACGCCGCTTCGATAAGAAATGTTAAACTACCGATCCATTTATTTCCATTTTATTCTTTCATTTTTTCCTGTATCTCCAATTGTGCTTTTTTTTATTTTTTAACATTTTTTATTCTAGATTTTTACTGTTTGTACTTTCTTCCAAAATAAATATTAGATATCGATCTTCCTCCCATCCTGGGTTTCAATCCATGGGATTGGTTTGCAGCAAAGCACATCTCCTTCTCCATTCTGCTCGGTCTCCGGCGATCCTCTTCAGCACTGTGTTGTAGGAGGCACAATTCATATTTTGGCGCACTTGCTCAAGATTCAACATATTCACGGCGAGGGCGCCCTCTGGCAATCTTTCCCTCTACCAGTCCCTCCGGTATATTTTTGAGAAGATTTTCATAGCGTAAGATATGCCCCATCCATTTTGCACGCCTTTTCTAGATGATATTCATCATGTGCTTGGTTTCATCGATCCTGCTGAGAACCTCTTCATTTGTAATGTGGCCTCTCCAGAAAATTCCTAGGGCACGTCGGTAGGTCCACATCTCGAAGGCTTCTAATCGGTTTTTTTCTCGATCTAAGGTATTAAAATATAAAAAAATGGCTACCTACCTCAGAACAGGTATTTCTATATATCTAGCGATAGTAGATAGTGACCCCGAAGCTTGTTACATTTTATCCTATATTTATATGTAGATATTAAATGTATATGTATCAAACAACCTTTTAAACATCATATTACTAAGTTTATAAAAATATCAGGTAGAAGATATGCTGAAGAAGTGATCCGCCCTTGACCTCTGAATTGGCAAAAACTGATTTACATAATTTAGAGTATACTATAATATATATATTTTTTTGTACCTACTTAAATTATTACTTTATTTTGTATGTGTATTCCTATAATTTACTCGTACTTTAAATTCTTATCTTGATTTTGTATGTATATTTACTTTTCTTTTTATTTTCTTTTAGATTTAGATTCTTTGTCATTTTTTATTACTACATAAATACCGTATGAGAATAACTGCCACAGAACAGGTTTTTACCTAGTGTGGCAGTTATTAGTATCTTGTATTCTTCTTCTTCTTTTGGTGTCATGTTAGGTCCCCCCAACGTTGACTATCACCCGAGAGAAAGCGTCCCTGTCCTGGCCAGCACGAAACAGCTTGTATTAATCTCCATCTTGTATTAACTAATGTAAATGTAAATAAACAATAAATAAATAAAAATAAATAAAATTAATGTCCAATAAACGCTGATTTATCGGTACTGAAATGAAAGTCAAAAGAATAATACTCGTTGAAGTAAATATACCTAATCTTTTGGCACTATCATCTGTATACAACAAAATGTAAAAAAACTACATCAATTTATTAAGATCAAAATCGTGAGTGCAGAGGTGTGTGAATGTGGTTGAAACTGGAGATAGGTGTGGCTTCTGGTCTCCACCTTGTCTTTTGTGCACCGTGTCAAGGTTGCGCACGATACATTCTTGCATCGAGCCTTTTCTAAAGCCTCCGTCTATCTCTGTCGCAATACGTCACAAAGCTTAGCGCAAACTTACGTGCATAAAGTGCGAAATTAAAAACAAATTCACGTTCACATAAACGACATCTAGAACTATAGATAGAAGAGAGGAGGGCACACTAGTTTATCTATTTTTAAGCAAAATATGGTTAAAGGAGGTGTGTTAAAAATTATTGAACTTTTGGACGACAGAAACATATTTATTCATATGCAACATACTTACTTTTGGAATGGTGTCCAGCTGGGCAGTTGCGTTCCGCATAATGACTTCTCTTGATTTGAATCGGGTCATTTTCAGCGGCATTTTTACTTGGGGAATAGCTAAAAAATATACGGAGCCATATCGGGAGAGAATTCGGAAAATGCTGTTTTTAGCCAAGGTAGCCTAAATCAGATGAGAAGAATGAGCGGGTGCATTATTGTGATAGAGCCGAATACTCTCTTCATCTTCATACAAAATCCTCGATCAAAATTGAATGTAGCAATCTAAAGCTAACATTTCTCTTGATTGCAAGTTTTCGGACTGTGATTTGTCTGAATGATCAAATGATACATACTAATAAATTATCTTAAAACATACAAATACTACCTCACAATACTGTGTTACCCCACGAATCCCTCTCCCTCTTACAAACAAATAATAAATTACGAACATTTATTACGTTCCAGCAGTATGAGCCAGGCGCTTTTCCCGAGTGGTTTAAACAGGAGCGCGTGACGCATTATCATCGCCATAGTTTTAGTGTACCAATTTTGAAAAAACGGACCGTGTATTTTTTGACAGTGCAAAAAAAAATCCAGAGGGTAGATCAAAACTATATTTTTAAGGCTTTCAGTTTAACAAAATAATAATAATTATTAATGAAAACACATTTTGAAGTTAAAAATTTATGTAAAATAATAAAATTACAATGCAGATTCTAATATACATAACATTCCAATTTGAAAGCATATCTGATACAAAGCATTGAGTATCGTCCTTATTGCAACATATAAATCTTCCCATAACTGTTCTTTATTCATTGTTAACGAAATTTCATCGAGAACTTTCTCTTGAAGAATACGTTTCCTTCTCTGTACCACATTCATTACTCATTTTGAAATGACGATGATAATCAAATAAACATGCGTAAGAGAACAAACACCACGGATGTATAATTTTATTTTTGCAATAACCTTAATCTTCGTACTTAATCTTACGCCAAGGCAATTGGAAAGAAAGTAAATTTCCCAATACAATTCCGGCTATTTTTAAATACAACGTATTTTGCCGTTCAATAAATTCATGGTAATTCATACCACTCGCCCGCATTCTCTTCTCGGCCACGGCACTGGGAGCATGCGCTTTAGTTATGTTACCTTGTAATCGAACTCTCGTCAATAAAAATCTGACAGCTGACGAGAATTCAGTATGGCGTCATTATTGTTGTTTCTTTGTAAAAATAAGTGTGCATTTTCAAAAAAAAGATACAGGTGCCTACCCGTTTTATGTTTTATCGATTTTCGGCCTATAACGGTTCCGTATTCAAAAGTTTTGAAACTACAGATACAGCTTTGACAGCCGCATTGAATGTCGAATGAAAGAATGTGTTTTTAATTTTGAAAATAACGTTTTTTTTTCAATAAACAATTTCTCGAATATCACTTTTAATCGTTTTTGGCACGGTGGCAGATAATATGTGAAATTTCCCTATTGTAATCGTGTGAGTATTTTTTCTTTGATTACCTGAGTGCTTCACTCTCTACCAATCCCTACACGGACATATCGTAACACGCAGAACACGGAAGGAGCCGTAGTTAAAGGTGGACTTCTTCTTCGTCTTCTCTAAATTGGTGAACAGTGAATACAAATCCCTCTCCAAACATTTATATGTAAAGTGAAATAAACGTAGCTTATTCTAAGTAATGGCCGCCTCGTGAGCGATGTAGACCGATGCGCTGCCACGTCTACAATGATGCAAAAGCCGGCTTTTAAATAACAGTAAAATAACTTTGTGGGAAAATTATTTATATTAAAAAATAAAAAAACTTTGCATAAAACCACTTTTTATTGAATAATCAACATATTTCGGGTAGAATGGTTTTCGTCTGGATACATTGTACACAAAAAATTAAAATTGGAAATAAAGCAAAAATATAGGAATTGAATAACTAACTAGGAACTAATGTGAAAACAAAATAATAAATAGTTAATTAATAAATAATCAATTAAGTTAAATTATAGAAGTCTCACAGAGACGAAGTTGTTTATATGAGGAATGTATATGGAAGTTTTTATATGGTGGCCTAGGGCTTATGACTTGCATGAGCTGGCTTAAGCAATCACTTTACACATGCAAAGTTCACCAATTCAACCGTAATAATATCCACTTATTTTCAATTTTTATAATGTTATGTAGGTACATATACATTGGTTCAAAATCAGTTTCTTTCATATATTCGAATAGACTATACAAGAGACATCTATGGTCCTTCCCATTATATAGTATACATAGATTTCACTGTTGATAATGATACCTCTATATTTTTTTAAAAGTGGAATATTAAGCAATGTTATTTTGAATGTATATTATATTATTTCGAAATATTTTACATGGTTATGCTTGAAATTTACTAATTTAACTTTATTTAACTCTTTTATGTGGACCAGTATATATTTTTAACAATATTTTTATACGTATGTTCTGATAACATACATATTACAGACAGATACTCAACAGTAAGTTAATCATTTAAACAATACCCTATTAGGCCTATTCTTTAACTATTTTAAATATTAACGTAATTCATCTTCATCATCATCATCATCATCAAGGCACACGCGCCGCATAGCGCACGTGTTACCGTAACTAGTGCCTTCGTAGTCCAGTAGATACGATGCTGGCTTATAATACCGGCGACTTAGGATTCGATTCCTGGTGAAGTCACAATCCATCTATGTGATTTTTTAAGCAAGGTATTTTTCTGATTTGTTTTTCACTACAGTATTGTCGTAGCTTTAAAAATAAATAAAATAAAAATCCAATGAAAGAATGCTACAAACCCAAGCAAACCCAAAAAAATAAATTTAAGTACGTTTTAAAAATTATTTCGCATTTCAGTACCCCAGGAGCTAAATTTTTTTTTTTATATAAACATTTTTCAAGTAAAAATTTCATTAATTTTTAATATTGCATTACGCAAGTAAAAAAATAGTGGTTCAATTGTATGCTGGTAACATTTTGAGTAATCTTAAAATGTATAATCCAATTATTTATTGAGCAGATCACTAACTATTAACAAAAAAAAATCTAGTTTATCATGTTAGCACTATACGCCTGTAAAATATAATAAATAATAATTATAATACGTCAAAAATGACGGAATTTTATATTTCAGCTGTCTGTAATTAATAAAATTGCTCTAATTTTGATTCGGTTTCTTATAAAATTCCAATAAAGAATTAATTTGCATAAAAAAAATGAAATAAAATCAACACACATTAAAACATAAAAGAATCCACCGTTTCTCTTAATCCAAATGATCTATGATTCTTATTCTTGAAATTATATTTATTTTGTTATTAATATTTTTGATACTTAAAGCATTAACTTTGTGGTTAGACATTATAACAGAATGTTAGTTAAATTCGTAATAACTACTACCAGATTTAAGGTATACCGGTTTCGAGACGTACCCGTCTCTTCGTCAGGACCATACAGCGATTTTCCATACAGCTCTTTGTTCAATTGAACTTTCACAAAAGATTTGGTAACAACCAGGTTCCTGATTGTTCTGCAGGCATGTTAGTGCATGCCTTTCTCTGACAAGATTAACACGCATGTGATAAATATTGGTGAAAGTTTAATCTTATACTATGGTTGTGGTGTACAGTACTGTGAACATAGTGGTATAGTGTTGGTCCTGACGAAGAGATGGGTACGTCTCGAAACCGGTAGACCTTAAATCTGGTAGTGGTTTTTACTAATTTAACCAAAACTCTGTTGTATTTATTTTGCTTCAATTAAAATTAAACATTCACAATAAATAAAATCATCGCAAAATAGTAGTGTGTTTTGTGTAAACAGCGCCATCTGGTAGCTCAATGACGGACATTGTGACATAGAGAAATATGTATTTTGATGACATGTGACGAAAGATAGTCGCTTGTGCGCTTATTTTAATGCACATGTGCTTTTTGCTTATGTGTTTATGCGATTCCTGCTTCTCATGGAGATGTCCTCAGCTTCCTCGATAGTCTCTGGAAGTTTCAGGTTGAGGGTCTCCGGAGAGGTGAGCATCAGGGCTGCAGAGACGAGGCAGGATCCGGCAAACAGGTAGGAGGGCAGCTCCGCCAAGTATTCAGTCTGGAAGATAAGATATTTTGCAGCTGTTAAATTTTGAATTTTAAAAATCGTAATGAGATGGTAGAATTAGAAGGATCTATTCTACACTATCAAAATCTCTCGGAAACTAACTCGAAAACGCTCCACAACAATCTGGAATCGACTGGGACGTTGTTGTAAACTATGGAAACCTCGAGAAAGCGATATTACCTACATAAAGGGATCGAGCGGCTACTGCACACCGGTCATTGTTTGACATGTGCAACTTTACCAACCACAAAAAATGCAGCAAAACAGTATAATCGGCAATTGTTTCAACCGAGTGATCGATATCTGGCGCGGGTATCTCCCGACAAGCGAGAAGTTTTCTAGTGCCTGAGCAATTTAAGCATCAGTAGATGAGAGACAAGTTATACAGAAGTGATAAAAGTTAACGAAGATTCTAGAACGCATTACAAAACGGATGTGTGTAGATTATTCCAGAAACATTTAGTGGCTGTGAATTTAAGAATAGTGCTCTAGTTAAATTCGTATCCAGTGACTTTTTGGGAACAAAATTTTAATTTTAATTAAGTTTAAGGCATTCATTTGCCTCCCATAGCCATAGGCGTGACAAAATATTTAAATTTTACAACGTTATAAATATGTGAATAACATATACAAAACTTTAAAAAATTTAACAGATATTGGGTGGATTCGTGAACGTTGCCATTTGTGAACACAGCCAGCCAAGACAGGTCGCAAGACGTCCATACATACTTTCCCATTTTTACTCCCTTTATATTAACTCGTGGCGTCTGCTTGCTTGCTTGCCGGCTTGCCGTCGAAAAAACTTTGGATCGATTTTTGACCCTTTTCCCGTGATCCAATCGAGCTGAAACTTTGCGAGCAGACTCGTGGCGACGATCAAAAAAATCTATCAAATTTTCGTTAAATTTTTTTATTATTTTAGTATAATTTCGAATTTTTAGAAATTTTAATGGTTTTTTCAAATTGGAATCATTACCAAAGTTTGATTACTAGCAACGGCGGCCCGATAACGTCGCGGAATATTTTCTAAATTTGAATTACTCCATCGGTATACTTAATAGGTACTTCACTACAAATTTCGAAAATCTAAATAGACTGACAAATGTTTTTAGAATTTAATCTTCAAAGCATGAAGTGTCTTATCAAAGCTCAAAACATCTGTCATTTTAGAAATATATTAAATTACTGTAAGATTAGTGTTTTGTTATATGTTTTAATTCGTCTTTAATTGTTGTTATATTTTACAAAGAAAGGGAGCATAATTAAAACTTGGTTTTTATGGGTTACTTTTTTAAAATAGCAACGTCTCTGTGAGACATGTATAATTTCGTATATTTATCTCAATCAATTATACGAGTCGTTGAGTATTAAAATACTCCTATCCACCATTTTTGTTTCTTTTTTAGATTTAACTATGATATCAAGTATTAATCTGAAGTAATTGCTTGTTAAAAATGAATTTATTCAAGCTATAAACAAAACTGTTTTCTTTGCTTTGCCAAAAATGGTTCATGGAATTAGATTTTGAATTTCAATAACTCAATTTTTTTTTCAATTATTCAATACATTCGTATAAAATTTCTATATTTGTAATAAATCTCAATATATTTTTATTCAATTATTCAATACATACGTATAATTCTATGAAATATTTTTTTAAATTTATTTTATTTAATAGACAAATACTTATAATATTTTACAACAATGATAGATATTAACTTATAAACTAATAGATACTAATAATAAAATTATTATAAATGTTTTACTTCACCAAAAAGAATCTATGTGGTGAGGGATAATCACACACAAAGGAAAAATTTATATTAATAAAACAAAAAATATGAATTACGAAAGAATTCCTATGTAAGATTTTTAAAGTAGGCAAGTATATAAGATATTGGTAGTATAATCAAAGTTAACAAAAAATGAGAAATATAGGTATATAAAAGATGAATATCATAGGTAGGTATATAAAAGATAAGGCATATTAATAACAACAGTAATTATAGACCCCCTTCCAGAGCATTTGCTGAGCTCCCTATTTGTTTAAACAATACAATAACAATACAAAAACAATTAGTGTCTGTGGCCAATATGTCTCGGTAAATCGCTCTAAAAAGAGGCCTTCTGTAAAAAAAATTAGCAGAAATTACCTTTGACAAAAATTAATTATTGCGAGTAACGAAATTTCGTAATATTTAAAAGCATACTAATGAAAAAAGTTGACATGAAATGACAATGAATTAACAATTATTAACAATTTCTTTTGTTTACTTTGCTTTGAAGACAGAGTTATGGGGTTACGCCACCTTGGCTTTATAAAAAAAGCGTTTTTTTTCTCTTTATTTAGTGGCTTGAGGTATATACAGGGTTATTTGGAAAACATTAATAACATCGCAGGTCTATATTCCTGCCATAATTATGAGTCGAAAATTTTCAAGCTATCATAGTTATGGAGATAAGCGACATCAAAGTTTGCATTATTTTTTCAATATTTCTGACTTATTTTTTGTAAAATGTTGGACTATCATTACAGTAACTAATATCAATTACGAAAAATTCATTCGTTTCAATAAATTAAATAAAATGATTAAAACACTGAAAAAATTCCATTTGGAATTCAAAGATTTTTTTTTTATTTGACTTTTATTAAAGGGAATAAATTTTTCATGTTTGATATAAGTTTCTGTAATGATACTCCAACGTTTTACAAAAAATAAGTCAGAAATATTGAAAAAAAATGCATACCTGGATGTCGCATATATCCTTAACTTTTGATATTAGATAATAATAGCTTGAACATTTTCGACTCAAAATCACGGCAGGAATATAGTCCTGTGAGGTTATTAATGTTTTCCAAATAACCCTGTATAAGTATAATTAAGGTTATCATTTATTATGTTATAGCAATTTAACTAGCGTAGTAGACGAACTTCTAAACGAATTTCATTATTATTTTGCATTAGTCAGAAATATAGAAAAAAATCCAAACTTGAATATTGCAAATCTCCATTACATTAGATAAAGGTTTCTTGAACATTTTTGATTGATTTTCAAGGCACAAATCCACCTGTTAAGTCACCTGAACTTGTTGTATTGACCTGGTATTCCCGTAATCAGCAATTTTGAGAATACCTTTACTACCTGAAATCCATCCTTAAAATGTTTAATTGCCCATATCTTAATAATTTAAAAAGGTAAACACCCAACTATTGTATGTATTTGTAAAGCTATTAACTGTATCCTCTGTATTATTATTAAGGTTTTTCCAAAATATTTGTATATAAACTCAAGAATAAGCTATGTTTATCAGTTGATAATGGCCTAAACAGCCGAAACGATCGTCCTGTAAGAGACTAATAAAATATTGAACTCTCATAAAAAACATTGTGTTTTTTAATTTTTATACACCTGTTAAGTGTTGGCTACTAACTACGAGATACCCAGCATATAGTAAACGTATTCTACGTTAAAATAATTATATAGGTATTAATTTTCTCATTATTCAGGGATATTGCATAAGATCACAAAAGACGTAGTCAGTGTGTCAACTAAGTGTTGTATAACATGTGTCAAGAGGTAGTAAAAAGTGTCAATAAATGGGGTTTTCACCATTTTTTGTGGCTGGACCGATGACTGTTGATAGTTATGCAAACACATCAGTGGAGCAACGAACTCACCAAAACGTTTACGGCGATCGTCTAGCAGAATGAGCTAATTTCACCATTATTTCTCATATCTTCTCTTGCGTTTTTTATCACATTTTTGTAGGGAAATATCTCATTTTTCAGGATCTGAATCTCAGGATAAAAAAAAAACACAAAAAAAAATAATTAAAAAATAACATTTTTTAAAACATAAATTGCAAGTTAAAAACTAACAGATTTTGCTATAATTGTAACAAATTTAAGATAATCGTTTACTTTATAATATTATTGAATAAAAAAGACACCTCAACAGGCCATTCAGTTCATAAAAGGCCCACAAAGTGGAGCAATTTTCTTCATTTTTAAAACATGGAAGGTTTGGTAATTTATTAATCAATTATATAATTTAGATTGTGACATTTTAACAAGATATTGGTATTTAAAATATATGTAACCTGATGAATAAATTTTAAAATGAGATATTTCCCTACAAAAATGTGATAAAAAACGCAAGAGAAGATATGAGAAAAAATGGTGAAATTTGCTCATTCTGCTAGACGATCGCCTTAAGCAAAAATTAAATGAAATCTCTGTTTGCGATTTTCTTTGTCTCGTATTAAAAACATATTTAGGGTTTTAATGTATTCCGCAAGAGGTATTTATTATAAAACTAATTATATTTCGTAACAAAAATGAGAAATTAACTGTAGGATTTTCAGAATATTTTGAGTTTGTCCAAATTTTTCAAGATTAAGTGATGGATTTTATCCCAGGGAAACATCGTTAGAATAAAAAAACTGGTCTAAAAAGGAATTAATAATTGAAACAGTTTTCAGGCGTATTCTAGTGTAATGTTAATTGGAATCTCATATACACTTATAAAGGATAGGGCTTTAAAAAATTTATAATAAAAATATATGTACCTCATTAATGACATCTGTATTTTATTAGGGGAATGAAATAGCTTTGGACGCCGGTGGCGATGGCGCTAGTGATTATTACAACACACATGTGAAACGGGTTGTAAAATTTAAATACATATACTACTCTCAAAAAATTTTAATAAATGTGGTATTCTATAATGTGTGGAAATGGCGAACGTTATATTGTGTAATGTGATCATTTAAGCCAGCCGTAAGCCCTATGAACACCCAAAAAAAGGCTTTCGTACCTAGTTTTTATCTTTAATTTATCTTGATGCAGGATTTATTTCATTATTTTACTTTCTGCTTCCTGTAGACGTAAAATTTTTATTATTTTTTTTAAATAAAAATAGAGATATATACTTATATTATTAATTTTTTCGAATTAAGCTATAAGTTTGTGCTATGAAAATAATACTAATTTGCTGGCGTCCTGGAATGGGGCCCAAGCCACCGATCTCCAGATAATTAGGAAATCATATTAAAGTAATTAAATGAAACCATTATGTTAAAATTGTCCCATCTAGGTAGAGAATAAAAAATATATACTATAATTTTTACAATATATTCATTAAGTATTGCGTCTGCATTTTTCGGAGGCTTCCCAGGTACCAACTAATTTTTTATAAGTGTGTTAGGCCGGCGCCACACTAGTCTTATCTTCTGTCGCGTCTTTGACGTCATGGAACACCGCTACATTTCTTTCCATACAATATGGGCTTATCGAACACACTGAGCGGATCATCGGTCGATCCGCTAGCGGAACGCTAGCTTCGTTGCTTAAAATCTGTGACGTCGTGCCTCATTTTTAAATGCATAGCGCCACATTCGACGGATCGTCCGCACTGCGCATGCACGTGTGTTTGTTGCAGACTATTTTGTGTGACTGCTACGTTCGGATGCGGATTTGACGCGATCGAAAAGACTCGCCGTCAGGTACGCTCAGTGTGGCGCCGGCCTTAAAAGGGTGCCCAAAATTTAATAAAACGGTGTACACTTAATAAAATAAAATTAACGTGTAGTATTTTCATTTCGTCACAAACTCAAAATAACAGCAAATAAACGAATTAAATTAATTTAAGAATCTAATTTCCACAAAACTTGCAACAAAACAGATTTTTTTTTCAGATATCAATGTTAAATACAGTTATCTGTGTGAAATATATAAATGATCTTGTTTAAAAGAAAAATATACCAGTTTTAAAATAATATATTAAAAGCGGTAGGTACCTTAAAAAAACAAGAAATAATGGAAAAAAGCGTTTTAATTAAATCATTACAATGGAATTCCGCCATAAAATAATAACAGCTTCAGAATTAGAAAATATATGTATTTGTTTATTCTTAAGAGTGATTTTTAAAAAATTTTTTATATGTTATTATTCAAGAAAAATTTTTGGGGGTGGAAGTTCATTAATATAATAATTAATCACCAAGTTTTAATCAACCGTATGAGTAATAAATAATATGTAAGCCTAAGCGCTAATGTTGCTTCTGAGGATGATGGATGTCTCCATTAAAAGCGCTTAGACTTACATATTATAACTCATACAGTGGATTAAAACTTCATGATTAAATTAAACTGTTTTAATAATTATTTGATTCAGTGAAGACTTTTTTAGTACCAGCCTCATATCTTTATAAATATATATCTACATTTCGATTGGTATCGACGATTGCAATGTGCTAAATCATAAAAATTTGACAAAATAAAATAAAGGCTAAATCATTAATGAGAGCCTCGATTGCAGTCTGCCTTACATGGGGTAGTGATTTAAATAAATATTTTATTAAATTCCTTAAATTCCATTTAGGGGAATGAAAATGGCTTTGTATAGGCCGCATGGAAAGGTTGTTATAATGCATGTATAAGGTGTGGCATGTAATTCAAATATATACCAAAAATTAGTAGGCATGGTATATTCTATCATGGGTGGAAATAGCGAATGTTACATTGTTTAAAGTGATCACTTAAGCCAACCATACGATAGGTCGTCAGTCCTATGTACACCCAAAAAGACTTCTATACCTACTTTACCATAAAAAAACTACAGTTTCGTCTCTGTAAGACATCTATAATATACATTAAATAAATATTTTATCTTGTCGATACTTTCAAAATCAGTCGATTTTATCAAAAACGTGCATTGGATATTCCACTTTGGTTTACTCTACACACATTATCAAGCATAAAAATATTGATGTATTAGATAATACATTTATTTTCTTAGTAGTGTTTTGATTATTACACTTGTATATTTTAAACTGGGAGTAGTGTTTTATATTAAAATGTAAAAAATTAATGTAATAAAGTTTCATTCCTTCCCAGATGAGTAAAAACAACAAAAGTACTTAGTGTACAAATTTGCCTTTTTCGTAGAAATAAATATTTAGAAAAATTACTTATAGCACATTAATAGTTGATAATCTTGTTTATAATATTTAGGTATATTATAATTTTGTAATTTTTTTAAATAAGCACACATTTACTATTTTTATTGGGGTTTATCTAGTTGGTTTTCAATCACCTTTTGGCTCTACCACGAACAAAATGAGTCAAAATTTAATGAATAATTTTTAATTGGACTTACAAGCAATGGTGTCTGTGGCGCCAGCATGGAACCCAATCTGCCAATCAGGGAGCAAGTTGCCAGCAAAAAGTGTCGCTGTTGGGTCGGGAACAGCTCTGACGTGTACAGGTATACTGACCCAAACGCGAGGGTCACAAAGAACTTCCCGAGGAAATAGCCAAGCAGGGATAACCAGGTCATACCTATGGAGGACGTACATCATTAAACACAATACATATGTATACAATCAAGAAAAAAACAAAAGATTGCTAATGGTGACGTAACACATAACACAAGAACATTGACTTAACAAAAGTACATGGAAAAATATTAACACAAATAATACAAAGATGATTTTATTATGATGAGTTAAAATTGAGAAATATATTATGTATATATTAGCTATCAGCAACCAGTGACTCGCATTCACATAATACTAGACAAGCATTACGAAACCTTGACGAAATACCAAAAACTAAAACAACACATGGACAAAAAAATTACTCATACATAGGGCCTAAAATATTTAACATATTTAAAACAGACTTCCCGACAATCAGAATATACTCAATTAATAAAATAAAAGCTATAGCAAACAACTGGCTTACCTCTAAAGGTAGAACAGCTACTAAAAATTTACTTACTGTAATTGCATAATAATACCTATTTAAATAAATTAATTAAGGAAAATAAAAAATAATTTTAAACAAAATTTTAACCCTTTTTACATTAAACAATATTCTACACATATTTACACTTGGACTTATGACTCACTCAACCTATCACTAACATTGCACTTGATACTTTGTAGATACATAATTATTACCTTATGAAAACAAATATTATTGACGAATTTAAAAAAATATTATAATTGTGTTCTATAACGCCACTCTGGGACGGGCATAGCCTAGTATAGTGGCATAATCCACAAATCTAACAAAAAAAAATATATATATACATGTTTTCCAGAAATACTCAAATAAGATAACGTTTCGAAGAAGAACCCTGGGTTGACGTAGAGAGCAAGGTAGGAAAAGTTGAAGCCTTCTGTGCGGTGCAGGGACCCTGACCCATTAGGATAAGGGGTAGAAGAAGAAGATATATATAATAACACGTACCACAATGAATGCGTTTTAAGACGGATTAATATTTATCGGATCTATCAAAACTTGCATGGTGACTCTTACTTATGTAACTGATATGCATGATATCGGTAACTGAATGTAACTGATATCGAATTGAATATTAGGTATCGGTTTCATAAATGATAGTCCTACGTTTTATAGAAAATAATTCAGAATTATTGAAAATAATGCGAACTTTAATGTCTCTTATCTTCATAACTATCGATTGGCGATGATGATATAACTGAAGATTATGACATTGTTGCTTGAACATTTTCGTTTTTTAAATTCGGTAGTAATCTATCTTTAAAGCATTGTGGACTAGCTCTGTTCTTCTTATTTTCTTCTTCTTCAGCCTTTATCTCTCCACTGCTGGATAAAGGCCTCTTCCATTGCCATGCCTCTTTTATTCTCCCAAGGTCTCAATTTCAGAACTCTGGGAGGCCACTTGTAGCATTCTGCCTTACAACATGTCCTGCCCATTGCCATTTTAGCTTCGCTACACGATCCACTACTCTAGTTCTGCGCCTAATTTCGTCATTTCTAATTCTATCTCTTAGGCTTACTCCAAGCATGGATCTCTCCATGGATCGTTGCGTGCATTAGAGCTTTTCTACACTTTTCTTTGTAAGTAAGGGCCATTGTCACCACACTCCACATATCTCTACTCCATATGTTATCACTGGCAGTATGCATGATTCAAAGAATTTTCTTTTTAGGCTAATTGGCTAAGCTCTTTACCTCCTGTTTAATTGAATTTACGTCGTTTTTTTAATTATTTTTCCCGTTTTCTACTCTGTATCTACAGTATCTACATAAAATGAACATTTTCATAGAAAAATCACCAATTCAAGGGTTATTTATAGAATATTTAAAATAATGCTCACCTTCAGGAATGAATGCCATTGATAGAAGACTACAGCCTGCCAATGAAAACGCGGAGAATATAGTTTTCTTTCTTCCAAAATACGTGAGTCCAAAATAGCCAACTACATGAGCGGGTATTTCTACCACAGCAGACAACAGGAAGTTCCCATACATATTTCCCTTCAACACCGTGGAGTTGATGGACAGCCCGTAGAAGCAGAAGGTGCACGTCACCCACCACACAGACACTTTCAACACCCTCAAAATTAAGATCTTTGACCTGAACACAAGACGCAAGGGAGAAGGTTTGTCTTCGTGTACTCGACCATCCTCCCCATCCAGCGTTTCTAGATCAATATCTTCTGCGATTTTGATGTTGAATCTGAGGCTTTCTAATGCTTTGTCTGAGAGTGTCTTCTTATTCTCCGTGGCTACTTTGTTCAGTATGTCGATTGCTTCGTGGTATCTATGCCTGGAGACGAGCCATCTGATGCTCTCGTCCGATATCCAGTAGAACACGAACATCAGGAGCGATGGAGCGTACGTGATCAGCAGGAAAGTCCTCCAGTACGGGAACATCCAGGAAAATAGTCCCATTAGTATTTGACCGATGGCGAAGTAGATGTTGATGAGTGCACCGGCAGCGACTCTTGTGGACGGAGTTAGAAGCTCAAGAGCTGAAAAATAAAAGTAAAACAACATTGAATAAATATAAAATTTCAACGTGTTTTAAACTAAAAAATAAAGAAATTGAAAAAAATACATGTTTCTAGCATTAAATTTATTCTTCGACATAACGTAACAAACATAGTAAATAACTATATAACTTAGAGAATCCTTTGAATCATGCATACTTCCAGTGATACTTAGGGCGAAGGAGCTTAGGAAGGCCAAAATTAAGATGAAGTGACAACGTCCTCAAAGATATCTCTGCCTTAGAGCTTCGAAACTGGAGAGAGCTGTCACTAGACCGAGACGAGTGGAGGAAAATTATTGAGGAGGCCAAGACCCACCAAGGGTTGTAGTGCCAAGAATGATGATGATGATGATGAACAAACTTAGTATAGATCACATTGATTAATCTAACATCAACCAGATTTAATTCCATAAAGAAAATTAATTCAACTGAAGGAATTTAATTTGATTTTATCTTATACAAGCTTTTTATTGTTAGATACATATCAAATTTCAAGCCGATTTCTTCGCTTTTAAAAGATTGGCATGTCTCTAAAGGTGGTTTAAAAATTCAGAAAATATAAGAATATAATGAAACATGCCTAGGCATTGAAAATTCAAGCTTTCCAGAGGTGGGCAAGATTCACAATTATTAAATAATGAAATATTACAGATTTTCCCTCGGATATTATTGAAAATTCCCTTTAAAATTATTTTCAAATACATTAAGATAACTTTTATTGTGTAGAATTATTATATACACGTTTTTTAATATTCGTGTCACTCCAAGAAGAAATAAATCGATGTTTATATTTCTTCAGATGGATTTTTGTTCTGCAGGCTAATATATTTTTGGTCTCAGGCTACTACATATGGTATACTATATTTTTGACGTTTAATGTATATAGGTGGTATATATTTATGGTGTCAAACTCGAACCCGGAAGTTCATACTTTATAATTATGCATGAATGCAAATGATACAAAATACATCATAAAGGCCCCTCTGAAATATTACCTCGTTCTTCACTCAGTACTGGCTAGGTCAGCAGCAATACTTCGCGCACTCCGCGACATCTTCACACACGCAAACAACTATAATACCACCTACATTGGTATTATATAACTTACCCAAAATATATGCTGAAGTATAAATTCCTGTCCCAAATGTTGGCTCTATGAGGTCCATGGCCAGGAACATGGCGTAGTTGACCGAGAGGCCCTTGATCATGCCGAGGAAACCCTCCAACAGAGACGAAACCACCAGGCCGTGTCGTCTTCCAAATCTGTCGGAGAAGGTCCCAATGATCGGAAGGGCCAGCAGCGTTCCGAGGCAGTACACCGTGCCGATCAGGGTGCGCTTCCAACCTTCACATGGAATGTTCACCTGGAGACGAGAAATATTTAGGATAGACTTTGATCTAACCCAGGAAGTTAAACTACTGTACACGCAATAAGCAGTGATAAGTTACACAGAGGCTTTGTTTCACTTATGGGACAGCCAAAGAAGTACCCGATCCAGCGTCTCAATCTTGAATGATTGCTATCGTGTGGTAACCGAATAAGAACCAGAAGAAGAATTGTCTTTCTGTAACGTTTGTGTTCATGTCATGGTCACGTAGTCCTCAAATTTGATGGACATGTAAAACACAGATAGAATTTCACTACTTATTGTCACTTCCAAAATATTATTTTCCCTTTTAATTGTCAGTTGGTTAAGATACTCGCCTAGTAATCTAATGATCGGGGGTTCGAGTCTCGTCCCAGTAGACCGCAAGTTGGTCCTATTTTCACAGATCAACGTTCCGTCAATGATAGATAAAATAAAGAAAATTTAACAAGGCAGTAACATCTCCTGGTCCACTAAGATCAGGATTAAAAATCTTTCGTTGTGAATCTGTGTGCATGAATGTTGGCTCAAAATATTTGAACCGTGAATTTTCTGAACTATTGTCTTAGATTCTTTAGCCAGGTTGTCCATCGTCTTCTGCTCGTAAATTTGCCTTGAACGATGAGACGCAGAATCTAGAACTTCTCTAGATGTCGCATA
>JADDOH010010774.1:0-14104 GCA_016648135.1 Agrypnia vestita
CGAACCCCTAAAAGAGCTCCAAAATTAATAACTATAAAGAGTACCAAATCAAAATTATAAGAAATATTTAGTGGTGTGCTTTTCAGGGCAGCAGGAGACGATAAGAGATCTCGGAGGCAGCTGACGCGTGCCACTTCCTCCCCTTTTGTGGCAGGAAGCAACTCCTCAATGGAAACCAGTTCCATTCGCTGAAATAAAGGCCGGACACAATGCAGGGCACTTCATAATAAAACCGTTAGCGGGGCGGGGAAGCCCCTGAATTAAATGGCAATCCATAGACGCGAAGAAGTTTATTTGTATGGATAATTGTCATACAGCCGCCTGTATTATCTTACTCCGCGCGCTTTGTGCAGCTTGCTGCCGAAGAATTATTCGGCCCCTTCAATGTAAATATTGTAAATGTAATATGTTACGATAATTGTTGTCGCTTTGAACTCGTAAAAAATACGTAGCGTATAAAAAATATCTAGATTTACACTATATTAATGCTGGAATGCGATAGAGGAGTGTAACCAGTTACGCTAACTAACTAACTAAACTAGTCGATTGTATAGACAACAAATATTCAGATATATACGAATACCTTCATATAACATGATTGCTAGATAAAGGAAATTTCGTCCGTTATATATTTGCCCATTAACTGAACATAAATCTCATAAATAAAACAATGACAGCAAAATAGGTATATTAGGTCATTAAAAAGAATATCGGTTATTCAAATTTTAATTCATCGTTATTACATTGTTTTTAAAATAAAATATGACTTTCAATATTGTAATATTTTCAAATGATTTTTAATACTGTAATATATGACGTGAATCTATTTACGGTGGATTTTGCAGAAATTATGGAATAAATGTTTATATTCGTAATTTATTGGCTATGGATTTTCTAAAACAATTATACAATAATTGAGTTTGTGAGTGCAGAAAAAAATCCTTATATTATTATAATTAATTAATATCTAGGTATTATAGTTAAAGGAGTAAGCGGTAACTCAGTTTTCAAATTTCTTTCACTCACATTTTTAAAATCTCCGCTCACAAAGATGTCATGAAAACACGTATTTAAAAAATATCTTTTACGCACGCAATTTATCCTTAGTTAAGCTTTGTTACTATACATTTACCATTCCAATTTATTACACCATGTGTTGTATGTTCTTAGTAATAGCACACGCATAGGAAGAATATGTTTTCAACTAGGTAATATATGCAAAAAAAGTATTGCGCGCATTATATATTCAGTATTTTACCGCTCAGGTAAGTCAACAACAGTCACATATCGCGAAATCATAAAAAAAATAAAAGATGGTTGCCTCGCTTTGTATTTATTTACCATTAAATTACCATCACCCCGTTCCCGGTGGTGGAAAGTAGAGAGGATGGAGTGCCATACTCTTCTAACTTTAACATTTATGGAGCTTATCATGCATACTAAACATCGTTTTATCGGATTATGTTATGCCAAGCAAAATTAATTTTATGGGAGGTATATTGAAAGAAATTTTATGCGGAAAAAACATAGCTGGAGTGCAATTTAACGACTCTAAATGTTTTTCAAAAGTGATCTCTCAATTTGAAATAAATTGGTTTTGAAAGTTAAAGTGCATAATTCCTTTGCTCGCGTACGAGTATGGCTGCTAAACTTTAAGGTATTCTTAACAAAAGGCAGGTCCATAAAAGGAAAGAGGCATAGAAAGATATTGGGCATTACACGGAGAGACAGGAAAAGAAATGTGCGAGAAGAAACAAGAGTAGAGTTGTTTGAAGAACGCAGCCACCCAATAGTAGGTGCCAACAGATAACAATGGTTAGTGGAAAGTAGCAAAAAACACCCAATAGTAATAGTAATGATAATCGACTTACGAGTACTTACGAGTACTTAAACCAGCACACATTTTCTCCGTAAGCGAAAAGGATTTGAATCTTATAATAATATTGAAAAAACAATTTAATTCAGGGATAGTTTTGACATTACGATTTAACATATTATTAGGATATCATAAGGAGGTGTGGGGTGCGCTCCTGGTACATCTGGTGGCCCAGGCAGCTGGCCCAAGACCGCCCGGGCCTGCTTCCTGGACATTGTGCGTCGCGCGTCATCATCTCTTCCCGCCCCTGAATGCCTGTCCCTTATCATTTCGCTCAAAGAAATCACAGGAGGAAAGGGGACATGATATAAATAGTATTAATACAAGTTGAATTTCAAGATTGTATTGTTTTGTTTCACCGCTCGGATGAAGGGTCGAGTGGCCTTAGACAAAGAGGTGGGCGCGTGCTGCGCCAGCCCTTATGCGTCTAGGTGCATTATATTATTTAAATTATTCATCCAGGCTTTCCTGAACCTACGGTTACTAGAAATTAGCTAAATCTAGACTCCATTTTACAGGCTTGTACAAAGCATTGTGTTAGTATGGTCGACGTAATCGAATTATAGTTTTAAGAGCGTGCTAGAAAAAAGGCCAAGAACAATTTTAATTGAAAATCGAAGGGCCCAATGGAGAGGACCTCGGTGCACTGAGTTAAACAAATTATTACGAGCTGAACTAAATACTCTTGCATTACTAAAGACTCGGTTTAGAAGGAATTTTTAAAAAGCAACGTATTTTATAAAAAAATACGCATGGACGCGCATACTTCTGCTGCGTCCGAATCCCTAAGCGTAATAAAGGGTTTTAGTTATTATTTGTACAATTTCATATTCTGTAGACTGTAGAGAGAACACATTCTAAGACGCAATGTATAATTTTATAAAACAGAGTGTTAGTTAAATTAGTATAAACCATTACTAGATTTTAGGTCTACGGGTTTCGAGACATAGGTACCCGTCTCATCAGGACCAACACTACACTACTATGTTCACAATACTATACACCACAACCATAGTACTATTAACCTTTCACCAATATTTATCACACGCGTGTTAATCATGTCAAAGACTAGCATGCACTAACTTGCCTACAGAACGATCAGGAATCTACGAGGCCCCTCTCACTCCCTCTCCCTCGTAGATGCACGCTAGTCTTTGACAAGATGTGATTATTTACAATATGTGACAAGATACATTCATTTGCGTTCATAAACTTTAAATTATTATTCCATATAACTTCTCATATCCACAAAACCTAAAGATCTTGATACCTATCACCTCATACCTACCATTTCAAATAAAGCTTAGTTTGGCCACCTAGTTCGTATACCCGGCATTGCGTTAGTAATAAGCCCCCTCCATCATTCATGAGGAAGGTAGGGTCCCAAGACACACATTTTCTACGAAAAAGATATCGACTGTCATATTCAAAACGCATCACGTCGTTAAAATAACAAAAATGATGACACTGATACATGGCTCCCGGGGCTGATACGCTATGTGACACATGTTGCTATTTACTATCATCCTTCCCAGAACCGTTCAGTATATCCTGGAGATCCTTTTAATCCATCTTTAAATATGTCTTCAAGCAAAACGAATCCAATAACCTGGAGATCAAGGATTCTCAATCGTTTATGTTCAGCGAGCACTTCTGCCCTAATGTACCTATCTTTAATTTTTTTTTAAAGATTTTAATAAATATTCAAATGTTTGTACATTATACAAAGTAACGTTATTCATACAAATTAACTCAAGGAAAAATTAAATAAAAACGAGGAAAGTATTGTCTATACGATTTTACCGCAAGTTCTTTTCAAAGGATATTATCTACCACATGTTTCTCTTTAGAAAAACCTACCACACATTTTTTCTAATTAGACACTAACTATCTAATTTACTGTTATATTACTCCGCAGGGGTACTCTTCTCTCATCCTCATTAAATAATAAATCTTTTTTTGCACTCTAGTTAATTGTCAAGGATCGATAGTTAAATCAATAATTGGAAGACTTTCTTTCGATTATTGATTTATTTGTCATGTCAAATATTTCTTGGACGTCCTCAGTTCCTATTGCCTTTGAGACTCGCAAAATATACTTACTTACTTAACATCACGCCGTTTCCCCGTGGGGGTAGGCAGAGAGGACAGAGCGCCTCACTCTTCTGTCCTGACAAACAACTCTCGCCTCATCCACATTCATAAATCTTCGCATGCAAGCTTGTTGAGGCTTTTAACGGGACCATCTTCCAGTATCTGGTTTATCTGGTCATGCCGAGTCTTCCGCGGTCGCCCTACATTAATTTTGATATTCTATCTTTATCTCGATCACAATTACCTACTTTACTTACCATCGCGGTGTGAGTAAAATACCGCATTGAACTGGTGTATCACTTTTACTTACTTTTCTTTCAAGCATTTCCTAGTGTATCCTCATCGATTTTTGAAACATCTAATAAGGCCTTTTTCCAATTTGACTTTCTTTCCTTTTCGCTTCGTGTTGTATATCACATCTTACGTTTCATTTTACTACTTTACAAACTTATCTCCTTTGTCTGCAATTATACGTTCTTCACTTAACGTTTATAAATTTTCCAAATACGCCTGAACAACTGTGATGCGTATTAAAATCAAAACTTCTTGACATAACTTTCCATTATTTGTATTTAGTGAAGTGCTTACGGATAAAAGTTTGGTTTTCACTGATTATTTTCAGAAGAAACTATCTTGTTACGTAATAATGAAGTATAATGAAAATAAATATATCAGTGAAAAGAGCTAGATTATTTGTTTACGAAGCTTGTAAATACGATACTCGAGAAACGACACTTTTGCTCAGAATTTCATTACTGAGCAGGTCGAGATTGAAGAATGTTTAGAAAATAGAAGTGTCAACTATCTTATCTAGTCTGTCGTTCCCTGTGTTGGAGGGAGGGTCCGTGTGAAGTGATTTATTGGAAGGTCAAAGGACAGGCATTCCGAAATGTACAGGAGATTTTATTCGTTGTTTATTTAAGCAACGGCTTCTGGCTTACTTACTTTATGGGATCAAATAACGGAGCCATTAAAATGAAGAAACTTGTTGAATTCAAGAAATTAATTAATAAAAATTAATGTGTAATTTTACTTTTTTATTTAATAGTACGACTAATTAATTGAAAATGTAAAAATTAAAATAATTTGACCAAAAAAAAATGCGCGCACAGTCGTGACTAAGTTACCTATCGTCACGCCGTTTCCCCGCAGGGGTAGGCCGAGAGGATGGGAAGCCAAATTATTAGCTTTTGAAGAGCCTCCACACTTTGTTCCGGACACACACCTCTCACCTCATCCACATCCATACATCTTCGTGCATCATGTAACCTCGACGATTGTTGAGGCTTCTGACCTTCTTCCAGTATCTGCTGTGCCTGGTAAGCCGCCCTCTCTTTTTGGCGCCATCGACATTTGCGTCATATATCTGTCTTACCACTGTTTTCTCATTCGTTCGCTCAACATGCCCAAACCATCTGAGTGGCGCATTTTTAATTCATTTCACAGTGCTAAGATCAGCTTTACATTCTTTCCTAATTTGTTTATTCTTTAATACTTCATAAAATTAAAGTTTTTATACTTAAATTCACTATTATGTACGTTTATTTAAGTATATCTTAATTGGGTAATTTTAAATTTTTTTTATTTAATTATTTTCGTTGTTTTTTGTGGTGGAATATTGTAATTGATTTTTTACCAACTTTCCGACAAGCCAGAAACTCTAGCTCTAGCAGAAAACTAGCTCTGAAGCTTTTAAGATTTAAGTGGAAGACTATACATTATTAAATCATTTTTGACATGCTTTAGTTATTCTTTCGATTAATATCAAATGCCTAAGTAGCTGCAAGATTCATCATATTAGAATGAAAAAATGTTCCTATTTCAAATTCATTAATTTAAGACAGCAGATTCAACTTTGACATTAGGCAACTTTGACAACTTAGGCGTCATATTATTATTTAATATGGCAACGAATAAGGATGGTTTTATTTTTTATTTTCATAGTAAGAAAATAAATATGAAAAAAATTGTTTCAAACTTTAAAACAACGTGTACAATATTTGGATACTGCATAAATCGTGTTAAAAAATCGATTACAAAGAAAGCGTATAAAAGCATGTCTTCAAAATATTTATTTTATTTATTTATTAATATTAAAATAAGCTACTAAGAACAAAATTTAAAAGGAATAATTAGATTTTATTAAACTATTGGCCCACCAAGGGACATGCATCAAGATTTTTTAAATATTTCTTTTTTGCTTAATGCCGGACCAGATTTTGCACACATTGAACTTGGTTAGGTTAGATTAGGTTAGGTTCATTCATTCATTATTGTAAATAATAAATTAATAACGTGGGATATTTAACATGCTCATTTTTTATTGTATTCAAACATCACGATACATTCCGAAACATTACAATTAGCATTCTTTGTGGGAAACATGCAAAATTCGTTGTAAAGAGAATGCTTAAAATGAGTTCTGTATCTGTGACACCATTTGGACCTAGTTTTGGACTATTTTTTCTCAATGAGTACTTTGTCCCGACAGTCCCCTATGTGCACGGTGGGGTCGCGCCCCCCTCGCCTCCCCCGGAAGCCGCCGCATCCCCCGCTAAACGGATCGCTCTTTGATCTTCCGCCCGACGCTTTCAAAATACATTTTGTTTAAACCGCTGGAAAATGACGCGGAGTAATCAGGCAAGTATCGCCGAGTCGCTCAATTCAGCGGGGGTGGGGAAATCATTGCAGAGAAAAGACGTCGCGTCTCTTTACGCATTTTTACTCCCTTTATACTAACTCGTGGCGTCTGCTTGCTTGCTTGACGAAAAAACTTTGGATCGATTTTTAACCCTTTTTCCGTGATCCAATCGAGCTTAAACTTTGCAAGTAGACTCGTGGTGACGATCAAGAAGATCTATCAAATTTTCGTTAAAAAAAATAATAATTATTGTATAATTTTTGGTTTTTCAAATTTTTAATGTTTTTTTCATACAAATCAGTAAGTTGTATGGAGATTCCGACGCATATGATAGACCCGAAACCCGAATTATTGTAAAAACTTGGTTTTTATGGGTTACATTTTATTCATTAATCTTTATCGTAAACAATGCAGCAATCGTTGGACATTTTAATAACTGATATTATACAGGGTCTCATAGCTAGTAGTAAAAACTTCACAGGTGGATTCCTGCCTTGATAATGAGTCTAAAGTGTTCAAGCAACCATGACATCAATAGTTATCGAGATATGCAATTTCAAAGTGTGCGTTTTTTCAATATTTCTTACTTATTTTTTGCAAAAAGTAGAACTATTATTACAATAATTTATATCGGTTATAAAAAATTCAAGTTGTATATATGTTCTAAATCAAATTTTTTTATATACATGTTCGAATGGACTATGCTAGAGACATCTAAAGTCCTTCCCGTGACATGGAATTCCTACGCATAGATTTTGCAGCTAGTAGTGAAAAGTGATACATCTACCTTTTTTAAGTGGAATATTTAGTAATATTCTCCTCACAATATAACGTGAATTATAAACAGCAATACAAGTATAGAGACAATGTTTTAGGCCAAACATACAACACTAATGTGAATATCTGGCAGCCGCCAAGCAGCATAGAATCTTTATGTATTCTTGTAGTAAATCATTCCTTTTTCTCTTGGTATTAAATTTAAATTTGGTGTTACCTGGCATCGCTTTTCTTTTTTCAATGATTCGATATATTTTTTTTGCAATTGCGACCTGTGTAATAATGCATATCGCACTGTCCATGGTGAAGTAAAAAATTAAAATTCAGGAGGGAGTTCAAAATAGAAACAAATACATCTAAAATTGATAACAGCCAAAAAAAAATGAATCCAATTTCAGCGGCAATAAAATATGATTTTATAGCGTGTAATATTCAACGCGTGTAATATTTCTATAGATATATATTTGTGAGTTAAGCCCGCGTACGAAGGGACAATAAATCCCCACGTTTTAGGATCATATTGTAAAAAGTACACAGCATAACACCGTGTTAATACACGTTTAATAAAGACATTTGCTTCCGTCATGCGAGCCGCTCTGCATTGTGCGCGATCTACCCTAATGTCATTCATATCACTTTCTGTCCTCCTGGTTACCAAAATAATATTTGTATTGCGCTATGTGATTTATGCCATGTTATTTGCATCATTTCGTTATGGTAGAAAAAATATGTAGCATCCATAATGCTCAAAATGTGATTCGAATTAATATGTTAAAAATTCGAAGAAATTTTCCTTTAGCAGTACGAGATGTCAAATTACGTTACGTTGTCCCTTTTTTAAATCGAAAATGAGTAAAAAAAATATTTAATTTATTTTTTAAAGCTTTTAATGGCACGATGACAGTATTAAAGAATAACTGATTTTTGATAAGAAAATGTTTTGAAAGGATTCTAAAAAATGATCCAGTTTTAATATACACATTGAGATTGATAAGATTTTAAATAAAATAAAAGTATAAAATTCTGCAACCCGCCATTTTAACTGAAACACCGAACAGAGCGAATGACGTCACGCGTAAGTAACTATCACCGTCTCTGTTGTCATAGACACGATGCAATGTTTACCTAGGCTTGACGTCACGTAGACGCAATGATACCTGCAGGCGTTTTCGCGTGAATTTAAAAATAGGTAGATGAAAATGCAATTATTTGCGTATAAACTTAGTTTATTACTGAAATAATGTTATTTTCGATAATAATATGCGTGTAATAATAGACCTACATTATAGAAGGTTATTTAAAAATCTGTCATCATGCCTATTATAGGAGGTCATAGACTGAAGTTCACGAAACAACAGAAAGAAGTTATGAAAAAGACTTTTTCGTTCTTATGCAATCAATACTAGATAATGAAGGAAATCGATTCTAATTTATTTTATTTTTTTATTTTTTTAATTTGAAGACTATCGACAGGTCAAAATGACCCTAATGGATAGTCATTTAGGACAAAGTGAATTAGTACAGTTACAATTTACGATTTACAATAAAAAATTAATAAATGAATACATTATACAATATAGATATAGTACAATAAGCGATTACAAGATGAACGAAGTTCACATTCTCCGCACGACATAATAGGCATGTAGGCTCCCAGGTCAACTAAGTCTGAAAATGTGTACCCTCGCTTTGTGGCTATAAAATTTTTGGTTAGATTAGGTTTCCGAAGTTAGGTTAGGTTAGATTTCCGAAGATTCTTACACGCTCAAACTATTTTCGGTCAGGAGCGATATAATTTCTCTCTTAAACTGAGGTTGTGTCATGTGAAATATGTCGATGTTGGGGTTAGATGATGTGACCTCTTTGTACTGGTTTAGCATTCTAGGTAGAGGAGAGAAATAACCTATGTTGGTGTTGTAGACCTTTGTGTGGAATAGTGTTTGGGATCTCAGAGACCGGGCAGGTATATTAATATTTATTTGCGAGAGTATTGAGGGCGAGTCTAGTTTGTTGTTTACTATTTTGTGGAGTGTCATAAGATCTGTGATTTTCCGTTTTTTTTCTAATGAGAATATATGAAAATTTTCGAGTCTTTTGTCGTATGTATCGAGCAACTCGTTTAGGCCTTGTCGGTGTGTCAGTGATTTAAGGAATTTTTTCTGGATTTTTTCGACTCTGTAGTTGTGAATTTCGTAATTGTGTGACCAAATTGTTGATGAGAACTCCAGTAGGCTTCTGATGAGGGATTTATAGATAGTAATTGTAGCCGATATGTCATGGAATTCTTTCGTTGTTCTGAGGACGAAGCCGAGAGTTTTGGATACTTGCCTAGAGATATCGTCTATGTGGTGGTTGAATTTGAGGGAATTATCAAAGGTTATCCCCAGGTCTTTGATAGTTGTTAATGGATTAAGCGTGGTTTGGTTGATACTGTATTTAAATTGTATGGTTCTGCGTTTTTTTGGTGAAGGATATTGAGTTACATTTTTCTGTGTTGAAGTAGAGGTCATTTTGTCTATGCACCATTTTTGGAGTGCGATAGGATCAGTTTGAAGTAGGTGGCAGTGATGTATAGTGTTAATTGATTAAAAACCGAACAGGTATTGAAAGGCAACGCAACAGAGAAATGTTACGAAAGAAGAGAAAACCTTTTTCCTGTCACTCTCAACAGTTTTTTCTCTTAAAAACATCCATCTCTAAATATATAGTTCTGTATTTAACGTTGTTTAAAGAAAACCGAAAACCTTTCATAATGTATGGATGGATTATTCTACTTAATTTTTTATTTATTTATTTATTTCTATTTAATTTTAAGTATCAAATTTTGTTTGGACTGTGCCTGTCTCACTAGAAATATCAGTGTTGAGACAAGCATAGTTTACAATATTGCGTAGGTTCAAAACATAGTAAATATGTTTTGAACCTACACATTGAAATAAAATAAAAAATTTAAAAAAATAAAAATCTAACCCTACATCGCTAGCGATCTTTGAAATTATTTATAATGTAATCGTATGTTGGATGCTATCTCAATCTATTGTACAAATATTTTTTGTAAGGAATTAATATTAATAATTTAGAATTATCCTCCGTTGAACAATTTAACTCTATTTTTTATATTTCATCTTGTGTGCTCTTTACTCTTATAAAAATTGTTAAATCAATTTTACCTTTTCTAGAGGTATTTGTAGTAAATACTATCTATAGTTATTTACATGTTGTTCTGTAGAGGATTATCAGTTATAAATGCTTAGCTATATCAGAGCTATAAAAAATTTGATATGTGTTGATAAGCAAATTTATACATTTTTCATATCATTCATGTCATCGAATGGGTCATTCACCCTATGTCATTGGTAACAAAACAATAGGTACATTTCAAGACTTTGTATTTAGCAATATTTGCGTGCCTATAGTGTAGCATATGATATATCGACAATCCCTACATACACTCTGACATCTAACAAAAATGTATTTTTGACTATTTTGTACTAATACCTACATAGAAAATACTATTCTCCGCAATATAAAACAACAAAAAAACTTTTTTCGAGTAAAAAAATTTTTCTCGAGTGTGGAAAAATACGCTCATTTTGTATATATATAGGAGCCAAACTTAAAAAGCTCTCCTATAAAATTTGTTTTTTCTAGATGTCTTAGTTTACGTAGAGACACAGAGATGTAGGTGTATCACTATAAATAGATTTATAGTGATATACGTCAATATATATGGTGAATGCACGCGGAATTCAATTTTGCACTGAAAACATCATTCGTAAGGACTGATATACCTACAGCAGTTGGTTAAGTCTGCTCCCCGTAAACAATGCAGTAGATAATGAGATGAAAATCTGCACTACTTCGAGGATTCAAAATTGAAACTTATATAATAATTATTGTAAAATTTTAGAAATTCCCTTATTATTAGCTCAATTTTGCGTAAAATTAAAAAAGCAACGTACAATAGTTCAGAGTCACAGCGCCCCTTTGACCATGAATAATTAATTAAATATCGCCTCCTCGGCGCAGCATACAAATACAGGTGTCCACAATTTGTCTTTGAACAGTGGAACAATTTTTCATTTTGCTGAACGTTCTGTTGCCGCCCATCATAAATCGTCTCCCGCGGGCCGCGGCCGGGAGTGTGGGGGGGAGCTCGGAAACCTACATTACCGATCCGCCATAAAGGCTCTCGTTATTGGGGATGTTTTGTGTTTGACAAAGGGGTGAAAAGAACAAATTTTAACGATTAAAAATATAATTTCAATCGTGATGATATTTTAATGCGATGAAATATTTTCAAAAGCGAGTATTTTGGATAATCTTTTTAACGGATCATATTATTGTTATCTTAGACGTTCTTCGAAATAATAAATAAATAATTTTGAGTAAATTAAGTTAATTTCATAGAATAATTATAATTTAATAACTTGAAATAGAAATATCTCAGCTTGGACATATTATCTATAGGTATATGGGAAACGAAGGACTGCTTGAACCGATTCTCATCAGAGGAAAAAAGGTCTAAAGATTGCGCAGAAGATCACGGAAAGGGCAAATAAAGAAATTGAAGTCGGTGGAAGATTGCTGTCCAAGTGATAGACTATGAACAAAAATAAATTTTAGTACAATGTTGCACATGTGCTGATGATTTCTCCCATAAGTTTTAAAAAGATTGTCTTTTTAAACGGATATTTGTAAAATTGATGTAAAATTTTGGCATTATTAAAATCATGAACAACGCCATTACTTTAAAAAAATATCACAAGAATGTGTTAAGGCTGTATGTTCACTGTAAATGCATATATGGGGGTTGGGGGAAAATAACTTATATAAAACCTTTGTTCTTATATAAAGGTAATAAACTGAACAGTTTTTACAATAATTAAGAAAATATAAGCATTAATCGACAGGCCGCGGCCAAAAAATTATTTTTCAATGTCTTAGAAAAAATCAATTGTATCTAAATATTTATTTCTAGACTTACTGGACCACGTTTTTTAGGACGATAACTTGATAAAACCTTTGCTCTTATAAAAAGGTAATAAACTGAACATTCTTGCCAATAATTCAGAAAATATAAGCATTAATCGACAGGCCGCGGCCAAAAAATTATTTTTCAATGTCTTAGAAAAAATCAATTGTATCTGAATATTTATAGTTAGGTACTCAGAATATGTTTTCTTACGAATATAAATCTAGTATTATGATCATAAAACTGTAATAACAAGATTAAGAAATATTTAATATTAATAAAGTTATAAATTTGCAACTAATTTTTACATGCAAAATATTTGATGATTTTAAAACGCTTTTTATTCATATAAAGAGATGATTTTGAACAATATATTGTATTTACTACCGCTCTTCGTGTCTTACCAAAATCAAAATTACTTTGTTTTCACCACTTCAATAGATAAAAAAATATATGAACATCGTTCTAGAGACTTGTTGAAGTAATTTGATTTTATTTAATAAAATATTATGTCACCATAAAGTGTAAACCTTCTATCAAAATAACAACTGTTATTCAAAAAATCAGATTTAATACAAAAACATTTTATTAAAAAATTTTATCCGATAGACGTAATCTTTCCCCACCATTTCATCAAGTTATTGATTCTTTTTTTATAAAAAATCATTGGCTTTGTCGCAACATACTCTATTGAGGCTATTTTTATTTAACTAAAGCTATTAAATCTTCTCTCTTTTAAATAATGCCGCATAGATCTACTCAAATGATCTAATCCAATCAAATCAGATAATGCTAGATCCATACTATATGGAGAGTGATACACAATTTAACATCCTATTGTTTTAACTTTATATGATTTAAAAGTAATTAAATAAGGCAGATATATTATAGAAATAAATATATATATATATATATATATATATATATTAGGTCCTTACATATGAAATTGGCGTTTAGTATGGGAGGAACATAAAGCCGATTTTTTTTTATTATAATATATTTATTTAATCAAAGTATGTACCATTGCTATCTATGCACTTTTGCCATCTCATAGGTAGTTCATCGATCCCTTTACTAAAAAAACCATTCGGACGGGAATCAATAAAATCTTTGAAGGCGGTTTGGACTGCCCCATCGGAGTTGAATTTTTTCCTTTGCAAGAAGTTATCCAAATTTCGAAAAAAATGGTAATCTGTTGGGGCAAGGTCCGGAGAGTACGGTGGATGTCTTAGACATTCCAATTGAAGCTCCTCTAATTTGGTAGCCGTCTGTTGTGCAGTGTGTGGTCTAGCGTTGTCATGAAGCAGCAGTGGCCTAGAGCGATTAACCAGCCTCGGTTGTTTAGCAGCTAGCTTTTCCATCATGGTTTGCAGTTGCTGACAATAGACATCTGCCGTAATCGTCTGGCCAGATTTAAGAAAGCTGTAGTGAACGACACCAGCACTAGTCCACCAAACGCTCACAAGTAACTCGCGTTTGTTGATTTGCTTCACTCAATTCGTGAGGTACCCACCTTTCAAGCTTTTTCACCTTACCAATTTGCTTCAAGTGGATTAAAACAGTTTTATCACTAACACCGCAGCCTGTAGCTAACTCGGATGTGGTTTGCGATGGATCCGCTTCCACACTAGCCTTCAATTCTTCATTATCAACTTTGGTCTCCGGCCGTCCACGGGGCTTGTTCTGCAGGTCGAAATTTCCAGAACAAAAACGTTGGAACCAAAAACGCACTGTGTTTTCT
>JADDOH010010775.1:0-25024 GCA_016648135.1 Agrypnia vestita
AGAGATAGTGATCAGACAACAGTTGAATCATACATACAACACAATACAACACATCATGACTTCGGCACGGTATTGCAAGCCGATACTTAACCACAACACCAACATTCAAGACAACACATCAGCCCTGATGATGGACCCTGCAATGGGATACGAAACGTCGGCCCGAAAGGTCGTAACAACACGGCATAATACCCCAGTAAACACAAACTTGAAGATAATTACAATTGACCAATTATTCATTCAGCTTTTGGATGGTCAACTGTGTAACGTGCGCTCGCTATGTAGTTGTTGACGCATCTTATGGTTAGCGCCTGTTTGATACGCATCTCATAACACTTCCCAATCCTGATACGTCCATCTCTCTTGTCCGCTCCTCTTCCTATCGTTCCGTCTCCCTCTGGTCTGGACACGGGCGGCACAGGGCCGTATTCAGGTTCCTGTAAACGCGCTTACGGTAGAATCTCTGTCGCTGACTGTACCTACTGTAATTGTGATACGTCGCCGTGAAAGCCGTGCTAACTAGCAGACCAAGTGCGTGATTATCAGTCAACATCCGGAAACAGTTGCCGCTTCTACGCAAGAAGTCGCGGCTGTGCTAAAAGGCGTCCAACTCCAGGAAGAAAGAAGGCAGGCCAGATCCTTGCATTAATCCTTCCAAAACTTTCTCCCAGTTCGAGCTGCGTCTCAATCATAAAAATAACCAGTTGATACAGTCCTAAGAGTAGTAATAAATAATAATTTTAATTTAAATAATAATTTAACATGAACACGAATTGAGGACGTTCTAGGAATTCACGTCAGGCAGATAAGGAAATTATTATAATTGGGATAAACTCCGTCCGCCAAAACATAAACGATCAAAACCTTTAAATAGACAGAAAAAAGATGTTACGATACCAAATAAGGTATCACTTATCACGTTTGTGTAGAATACATCAATACATTGTGTATTTGTGACACAAGAGTACAACAATTTCAAGGAGATGCAATAGAAAGCACACTGAGGACATGTCATTGTGTGATGATTTATTTAGTGATACTTCCCTTGAAGATGGAAGTAGGCACCACATGCACCCAAAAACATGACCCTAGTGGCTTTAAAAAATGCGTATGCGCCATTCGTCAGCCAGTTACATGATTGATTTAGGTTATGTCCATGATTGTGGGAAATAATTTAACATGAAATCATGGGGACCACAATATTTTTTCCTGTTAAACGAATTACATTTAAAAAAACTCATATAAACAATGATAAACAAATCGGTCGTGATAGCGAGATTAAACAAACACAAAAAGCGAATTACATTTTTATACTACAGGTATATTAACTGTAACCCGTCAAAAATGACGGTACTTTTACATGTCGGTTCCTAAGGCATGGGTATTTATAAATATAAAACTATTTTGCTAAAAAAAATTTTTTTTAATATTTCGAAAAAATATATATAAAGATAGAATAAAGAAGTTACGGACGGACAGACAGACAAAGAACGAAATTATTATAATTGGGGTAACGATACGCATGGTAAATTTTTCAAATATCAATGAAAATATTTGATAGATGTCTCATAGAGACGAAGCCACTTTTTATATGGGAAAGTAGGTGTGTAAGTCTTATTTTAGGTGTTCATGGAGCTTAGGACCTATCTTAGGGCCGGCTTAAGTGAACACTTTACACAACGTAAGGTTCACCAATTCCACCCATGATAGATTACCACATATATAAAATTGTAAATTGTAAGTATGTTTAGGTGTGCAAGTTAAACATATACATTGGTTTTCTAACTTAAATATATTCAAGAACACATTCATATTTGTGAAGTTGTAATTTTTCAGAACAAAGTTCTGTGAAATTTTTAAAACCAAATTAATTAATCAATTAAAAATACGTACAGAAAAATCTAATTCACGAAAAAATATTAGGTTACTACTGGGATTCGAACCCAGGTCACCTCCTTTCCGGGGCCGGTGCTCTGACCACTAAGCTATAGCAACTATATATCTATACAAGCTATAATATCTGTTGTATAAATGTATGTCCAAATAAAATGAATTATTCAATTAATTCTGGCGTCAATCTAGCGGTGGCATTGCAAAGTAATTTGAACTATCGTATCAACAAAAGTGGATTGCTCTATGGACAAAAATAAAATTTAATCAATTAATAAAAATAAGAAAAATAAGAAGTACATATAAAATCGGAAACATATAATACACGGAAACAGAAAGGGTTGCTATAGCTTAGTGGTCAGAGCACCAGCCTCGGAAAGGAGGTGACCTGGGTTCGAATCCCAGTAGTAACCTAATATTTTTTCTTGAATTAGATTTTTCTGTACGTCTTTTTAATTGATTAATTAATTTGGTTTCTTAACTTAAATTTTCAAATCAGTTAAATTAAAAAAAAATAGTCAAATAATTATAAATCGTATTAAAATTTCGTCAATAACCTCTTGATAAAGTGAACATTCACATATTAATTGCCCACAATGTTGCACAACCTTGCAACTAAATGAAAACAATTGATAAATCAATCAATATTATGTATGCACAGTACTGTGCGAATTTATAATTACACATCAAACACGACAAAAAAATAGCGAACCGAAAATTATCATTCTTATTCCAAGTAAGTATAATTAAAAAGTAATCCGTATACAGCAGAAGCGTAAAACGGTGAATACTTAATAAAAAAACGGCAATACTTGATAGAAAAACGGTGAACACTTGATACAAAAAATACTTGATAGAAAAACGGTGAACACTTGATACAAAAAATACTTGATAGAAAAACCCCTATCGAAGAACTGAATGAATCTAGTAGCAAGAATTTGAAAAATGTTGATTTCATTCATTTTCAATTCATTCATTCATTCAAACTTTATCAGCAATAATTTAATTTAATTTTCACATTTAAAAACGATTATTAATTCAAATAATAATTACCGAAGAATGTATTCTGAAATATTTACAAACTAGCTGTTCGTACCCGGCGTTGCACGGGTTAAGGATTAAGTTGAAAATAAATTTGTGGGGGGGGGAAACAAAGGTTTGATTCGAATGGTATAGATTTGCATCGAAAATATGTCAGGGAGAGGAGAAGGGGTATGAGAATAGGGGGGAAATATCGCCTATGTTACCCGCTGAGTCTTAAAGAATAAGTTTCCAAATTTTGAGTCCGATCGGTCAAACGGTACAGATTTGCATCGAAAATATGTCAGGGAGAGGAGAAGGGGTATGAGAATAGGGGGGAAATA
Source organism: Agrypnia vestita (assembly GCA_016648135.1). Lineage (NCBI taxonomy): Eukaryota > Metazoa > Arthropoda > Insecta > Trichoptera > Phryganeidae > Agrypnia > Agrypnia vestita. The sequence continues at coordinate 3,255 of JADDOH010010775.1, forward strand.
TCGCCTATGTTACCCGCTGAGTCTTAAAGAATAAGTTTCCAAATTTTGAGTCCGATTGGTCAAACGGTACAGATTTGCATCGAAAATATGTCAGGGGGAGGGGAAGGGGTAAGAGAATAGGGGGGAAATGTTGCCTATATTACCCGCCGGGTCCCAAAGCATAAGTATCAAAATCGAATCGGAGAAACGGTGTGGATTTGTATAGAGAACAGACAGACAGACAGACATTGAGTTTTATAGGTATAGATTGTTGGTGATGATTTCACTAAGATGCCCCTCGGTCTTATGGAGATTCTCAATCTTAAAAACATTATCGAATAAAAAAAAATTATTTATTTGTAGTGTAAGACGATTTAATTACATATAGTATGAAGTGAACATCGCTGATTAAAGAAATTAAATTTCAGTGGTTAAGTATCATTGCAGATGGAATTTATTCAATAAAAATTAGGAGAAAAATATTTATTGCTACCAGTGGCGTGCAGCGCATACAAGCAAACCAGCTGTGCATTATTAAAAATTCTGGGAAACAAATATTTATTAAATAATCCTTATCTTATGAAAAAGATGATTTAAAATTGTAGCCATAGTCCGTGGCTACGGCTAGTACCTTTATTTTCGAATGTTTCTGTGTACAACTTCATATCAATGCTGCTCCTATTTTAGTTATTTGCGCACATCAAAATTGTTTCTTATATCTGTAAGAAAGTTGTACTGAACTGAATATATTCCTGCTGAAGTCGTATTATATACGCCCGATCTTTACATCTGCAAGATTTGTGTAGTTGGCAAGCCAATTTTTCGTATTATAGCGTATTTCTTCGAAAGGTCTAATTTTTGGTGAGAACTAAGCGCACGTCACTTAAACTGTTACTAATTCCATATTTGTTTTTGTGTCAATCAAATCAATCATTTGCGATCATCTGCTAATAAAGTAGCATTGTTTAAATCGATTATGATTTTAAACAATTTTTATTAATTAATTAGAAAAGACACACAGAAAAAATCAAATTAACGAAAAAATATTTTAAATGCCGCCGGGACAAATTGTTTAGTAATTCACAGAACTTTGTTCTGAAATTGCAACTTCACAATAAGAATGTGTTTCCTTTAATAGATTACAATTTTATTTCATTAGAGTTCATTAATTACTATTAAGTGTACCTATAAATTCCTCTATTCGTTTGTGTTGACCAACTTTCTTTTTATTTTTCCGTCAGGGGGAGCGACTATTGTACTTTGTTTAAATGTCTCTACAGTGCACCTTTGTGCTCATTTTCATTACACATACTTGGCTTTATCTTCATCTCATTTTCTTATGACTCATATTCATTGGTTTTTCTTGTATTTCCTCACATATGTGTACGGTACACATGGTCTCATTTTATTTTTTGTATTGTTTGCTATTGTTGATAGTGAAGCAGTTTCGTGTGGACGCCTCCCCGCGCCGCTTGCACTCATATGAGTTTGTGGCGTGGATAGGATGACAACTTTAGCATAAAAAATGCCAAATTGGGTGGCGAAAGTGTAGGGCCGATAAAGAAGCTATCGCTCATAAAACGGCCCCGGATGTGCAGTGGGTCTCTCTTCCTGTACCTATAAATTCAATATGTTTCTGTTTATATAAATAAGTTTATGGTACTTCATAAAAAAAGTTCGTCAAATGAAAGTTTTTGAATATTTCATAGGCAATATGAATACTGTAATTATGACGACATTGTCATGGATATCATACTTTTTTGATTGGTCTATATCACTTTGAAACCATCTCAAAGCGGCCGCCATACCACACAGGGCCAGTTGCTAGTGAGAAATAAATGAAAATTTGTTTTTTTTATTGTTGGCTCACGTTTTCCCAAAACTTTTCTTATAAGTGAAGGCAGAACTAACCACAATTAATTTTCATTGCGGGAAATGGAGGATCAAAGCAAAGCCTATTAAGCTAAGAGAGCTTAAAAAGGAAAAAAATACAATATACGAGCGCCAGAGCGAGACTCGCACTGAGCCGCTTCCCGAAAGTGCAAATAAACATGCACAATGAACATTTTGAAACGATCTCCGTGGACAATATTTTAAGTATATGTATAGTACATTTATTTATATACTTAAATAAATAAATAGACGGACAACCGGCATCCTAAAATACATGTTTATGATGATGCAAGTTTTGTGTTTTAATTTAATGTTCAAATGAAATTTGTAGGATTGATTTAGAAAACTAACCCATAAAAACCAAGTTTTTATTATACTCCCTTTCTCATTTATTAGTTGAAACCGGTTTCGCGCTTACTCCATGCGTCGGGCTCGAGTCGGGCAACGCTACGCTAAAGGGAATAAATAAAAATTCGAAAAATCCAAAATTATACTATAATAATTTTAAAAAATGAAACGAACATTTTTAGATCATTTTTATTGACGCCAATATGTATCGCATCCATATTCTTACTATTTTAAAACTAAGCTAAGCGCCTGTGTTATGAAAATAGGACTAACTTGCTGGTGTCCTGGGATAAGGCTCTAACCACCGACCACCAGACCACTAGGCGAGCTTCATGACCACTACACCAACAAGCTACCTACTCATTTCATTTTTCAACTGTGGTTTGCTTGCGATAATATTTAAAATTAAGCTTTACAAAACTTTTATATTAGTTATTATTTTTGAACATTAATGGTTAAACCAATTTGAAAATTTAAAAAACTTTATATATAACAAAGATTATTTATTTAATGTAGTCTTCACGATTTTAATACTAAAAGAATCCCGATTACGCAACACTCGATTATGAAAATTGCGCGTTTTTTTGTATTATGGAAGTACGCCAGAATTCTCCAAGAAAATTTAGTATCTTAAAATATTTTACATTTACAACACTAGCAGGTAGAAACTAAAAAGATACAGACGACTACGTGGATTAAAAAAATATTACGTGGATTAAAAAGATTTTTTTTATTAATCAATTAGAAAAGACATACAGAAAAATCAAATTAAAGAAAAAATATTTTAACTGCTACCGGGATTCGAACCAACGGACCTCCAATCTATCAGCAGATGGCGCATTATCCAATTTCGCCACAGCAGTGGTTAAAATATTTTTTTGTTAATTTGATTTTTCTGTATGACTTTTCTAATTGATTAATAAAAATTTGTTTACAATTCACATAACTTTATTCTGAAATTGCAACTTCACAATAATAATGTTTTTTCTTTAATATACAAACATTTATATTTCTACTCCGCGTCAAAAACCTATTAATCGAATGATGCCTGAATGCACGAATATATAATGCAACATTATATGTGTAGCGTGACGCTTTCACTCACACAACAGCCCGGAAATCTACTTTCTCGCGTTCAACTACCCGCCCGCTTAATGGAAAACCATTTTCCCCTAATAACGGAAATACCCTCCTTAAAAAGCGGTAGAGCTCTTACTTAGCGCGCGGGAAGCATTTTGTACTCACACCAATGCGAGAATAATTCAACAATAAGAAAAATGAATATAACATACGTCTTAATCTCGTGTTGAGAAATTTACTTTTTTCGCATTTCTGTCGCAAATTTACACATCGGATAACGCTAGAAAAAACGTTACGTGTCCTCAGAAGCGTGATTCGTACCACCTCTGCATAAAATCTTTTTTCTTTCATGTCTTATTCGTTACCTCTCCCATGCTAAGCCAGGATCTGCCATCTAATCTAGACTGTGGTGTCAGATTGTCATATAACTATACTTATTTTTTTGGCACAGAATAATACATACATTCTTCACATCAAATTTTAATATATTATTGATGGATTTTGCGTTTACATCGTAGAGAATCGTAATGATGGTTTATTAAAAATATTTGATTATATTTACTCTGTTATCTCTAAGTTTTTTTAATTACTTTTTTTTTATTACTAGTTTCGAAAGAATCAGAATCTCTCGTCGACAGGTGAAGTTTCAAACGGACTACTTTTTAAATAAAGAATTTTGACAATGATTCTGTGCAAATTAATAAATAAGTTCAAAAATAAATAATGGTTAAGTATTGAAAAAAAATTAACTCGGATATAAATTTACTTAACAACATTACCTTCATTAACTCGTCTCTCAATATTACCCTTACAACCTAAATCACCCTTACACCCGTAGCGTCGGCTTTTTTAAATAATAAAAAAGTATAAAAGCAAATGCAGCCATGCCCAAAAAAACTTTTGATTTTTTTTTAATATAGACACCGAGGATTACTAGTTTTAAATGTACTAAATTCTAAATTTTAAATGTTTTCTATGAATGTATAAGCTATGTTTCCTATAAAACCTCGAATTCAGTACATTATAAATAAATAAGTAATCCATTATAATACATTATAAATAAATAAGTAATCCTCAATGATATATATGCTTTTGCTTTTATAACCCACATATGTTTTATTTTATATATTTAGTTATTTTTCCGTGTTATATCTATGTGATATTTCGATTACTTATACGTACACTTATGGTCTTATTATAAACGAAACGAAGTGACAACTTAAAATTCACGCTTTGGTGGTGAATGTAATAGCAGTAATAATATTTCACTTAAAAAAAATGTCGAAAACGAATACATGCTTCTGATCCGAAAGGCGAAACACGTTTCCCTATCTCATTCCCAGTCCCTTTCAAATAACATAAATCCACATGAGCTCACGAACGACTACTTTCTGGTTTTCATGCATCTTAATATAGGAGATAGAAATCGAAAATACCACATTAGATAGCGCTCAGAATAACGCCGGCCGGCCCACGCTAGTCCTGTGGCCATTCACGCAACGTGATAAACAGGGCGTTCTGGCGAATAGAATATCAAAGGCAATGCATTCGATTTGCTAATGGATTCATTCATCCGTCTTCACACTAAGTTGGCCATCTCACAACCGGATACAATATGATATCACCACGTGGTAAATATTATTAAAGATGACTCAGAAAGGAATGCAAACGATTTAGATGTATACAAATTGCACCTAGCGCGGAGCCGTCCTCCAGAAAACGCAGTAAAAGCGTTATGAACGCATTTTCTTCAGTCTCGCATTTCTTCTGCTTTATTTCACATGCAAGCACGATGCTAAAATGCATCATTTACCATTAGCTAACCTAGATTTAAGCATAATTTGGCGGCCCTCGTAGTATGACTAGGCATGACTCTGGCTTCTCACACCGAGGGTTCCGGGTTCGATTCCCGGTGAGGTCACGATTAATCTGCGTGATTTACTCAAGCCTGGGTGTTTTATGATGTTTTTCGCTTCTGTAATTGGGCTTCTTGGCCTGTTGAACCGTAAAAAAAATTGTTAAAAACACTATTCATGTGATAGAATTTCAATTAATTTTAGAAAAGTAACACATTTTGTATAAACCACAATTATTGTTTTTAAACGTCTACCAGTTTTGATACTGTACTCTAACTTCGTCAGGACGAACGCACAATAACGTATGGTTTATACAAAGTTTATTAGTTTTCTTAAATTGATAATTATGTCCAACCATAAATTTGACGCTACAAACATTTAAAAAATATTTATTCAATCATATTATTGATGGATTTGGCATTAACATTGTAGAGATTATCATGATGATCATAAAATTGGTTGAAAAACATTAACTATGTTATCTCTACGTGAGTTGAGACTTTTTCAATCAATTGAGATTTCATCATTCCTAGATTCTTCTTATATAAAAATAACGTATCAATGAGATTACAATCAATATTGTTGTGATTAAAATTATATATATGAAGATAAAATAAAAACACTCGTTTTTTAGTTCTTTTTATTTAATTCCCGTGAACCGCATTTCGCCTCATGGGGACATTATCAATCTTCATAAGGTGAAATGCGTCTCGCAAAAATTAAATAAGTAGAACTAAAAAATAAGTTTGTTTTTATTCTCATATGTATAATTATGCATATGTACAATTTACCTCCAAAACTTATCAAAATTATTTTCAAGCTTACACTTGTTACTAGTGTACTTGAAACTTGACAAATCCATAGGTACCTGAGCCGACATGGAAATTTGAGAGGACATTCGCGTAATTTTTTCAATTGAAATTACAGATCCGGAATATTTCTGTGTTCTTCGTACTCGTGTGTGAGTCTTTTAGTAACCTTTGAATTGAACATTTGTTTTGTTAAAATAATCGTAATATATCAAGCGGGAATAAGAAAATGGCAAATCATCCGGAGCTTTCTAAAGAAGTAAGTAGCCACTTTTGGTGGCTCAAGATCATGAAAACGGAAAAAAAACGAAAATTTTAGTGAAATCATTGAGAAAAATAATATCTCTAAAACGGCGGTAAAAAGAGTATTTTAAAAATTTACGGCTGACAATGCAGTCAAAAGTATGAAGGGATGAGGTCGAAAATGATCAACGACTAAAAGGGATGGTCATCAAATTCTGCTAAAAAATATTTATCCAGTCAAATCTTTGAATGAAATTATCCGAATAAACAAATTCAAATTATCCGTCAACATTTCCGTTACAACTACACAATGTATATAGATTGCGAGCATTTGAATTGCTAAGCTTCACATTGCGAAAAAAGCTTTTACTGAAAATATTTTATCACATTTAGAAATATATGGAAGAATAAATATTTAAAAATTAAAAGAAAGGATCCCTAAAAGATTGCAATCCATTGTAAAGACTAAGGAAGGTTATATAAAATATTTTAGTAATGTTTTATTATATATTATATGTACGTAACATTTTCGTTCCGGTATACTATTATGTATTTAAAGACTAGAAAGAGAAAAATATACCTACATATGATTTTTCGATGGCTGAGATCTTTGAATTCATTCACCCTGTATCAACACATTAATAAGATAACACTTCTTATTTGAATTACCAAAAATATTTAAAAATAAAAATGTTTAAACAAGTTCTTCATTATTCAAAGCTTGTTTGACTGAATTTTGCTGGTCGCTATACGTAGAATAATATGTGAGTTTGGATTTTACTGCCAACGTTTTCGTAGAGATATCAAAATCACAAATATGTAGCCGTAATGAATATTTTAAAGCTAGATATGAACGTCAGTATACGTGACGCATGTAAAACTTTTATTAACTTTTAACCTGACGTACGTCTACGAATATTTCGTTTAGTATGTATATATGGTCCCAGAATAATAAAACTTCGCTAACGGGCGAGATTAACTTAAAACTGTGATTAAGGCAAAGTGTGAACATTAAGATCCAACTCGATCACTAATACACTCTATTTAAGGCTGGGCGGTAAACCCAAGATGACCCGATCGATTCTCATATTCTCGGAAATGTGTAATCCATCAGACGAGGAAGTTGCCGATCATAAATCACGGTGATGGTTCCAAGATGACATTTAAGAAAGATTGAGCAGTACATGTTTTTACTTGTAATATAAAAAATGTTATATTATGATAAATTTTTTATATTAATTTATTATAACAGCACTTTTTAATGCTACAACAGGCCAAGAATGTGGCTAAACACATTGAAAAACATCCAAACTTGATAAATTACATAAATGTATTGTGACCTGACAGGGTTGTAACAGAGGGATGATTTTGTACGCCTTGGTCGGAGCCCTTAGACCCATAGTTCATGACATAAACATTTTTAAAAAATCTGCAGAGCCCGATAGTATTTCGAGGGTTGTTATAACTGTAGTCCACGAGAGTATAAAGAGATCTAGAAGACCAAAGGTAGGTCATCTGCAGATTTCAAATCAATAAAATCTTAAGAAAATCGACGGTCGACAGCTACTGAAATTACAGCGGAATTCAAGAAAAAAAAAACAATTTCCTTAGATACCTAGTCAAAAGACATTTGCAGAAAACAAACGATGTTTATCTTTCGGATTAAACTTCTGTGTACGTTTTTTTTTTAAAATAAGAACTGTTTAAACTAGTGTACCACTTTAAGTAAACCGCCACCAACATTTCGATATTTAATGGTGGTCGGGCACCAGGGAAATACAGAAATATATTCAGCTTGGGACGAGGGAGTGGTTAATCTGTGGTAGGAAATGTCTCCCTCTTGGGAATAGGGAGCGGTTAACCCACGGTAGCCAATCTAGTAAAGTGGAGAGCGTTGGCCACTTGTTACCAAGATGCTTAACTTTAAAATTCGCTCAGAGGACGCATAAACCAAGGGATCGATCCTGTTGCTGATGGGAAAATTTGTGACATTTTTGTAGATTAAAAAATTGTGGCGGTTGTACATACTGTATTTTAGAAACTGTAATTAATTAATAGAATCTTCTTAAGTTTAAGGTAATAATGAAGTTTATTAAGAATTTCTTAACAACCGATATAAAATTCATTAGAAGTTGTGACATTAATTTCTGATATTGTTCATAGACTACCAAAATATATAGACATGAAGTTACATAAATTTCTTGGTACAAAACCTAGTGTGTTTAAAAAATTACTACGAACTTGTAAACTTTCGAACAATTATGAAAAGGTTAAATAAACTGAATATTCTAAAAAGTATTATACATAATTAAATACCGCGCTTTATTACGATAATACTTTTTTACTGAAGAGACTCGCTTTGGAATGATTTTTTATTAAAAAAAATGTCTGTCGTAAAAAAATACTGCTTGTTTACCAAGAGATTTAATTATGCAAGAATAAATACTTTAACTGCAGTATAAATGTGCTCGACGGGGGGACATTCTTCCGCTGTAACCCAACCCCCTTTCCTAAAGAACGGTTAAGTTCACGACTGTTAATTGTTATACACTGTGGTATATTTTATGAATAAATAAATTAACACACAAAATTAAATAATACCACTTGGAATTGCAAGAGTTTGCGTCGTAATGAATATTAACGGAAATAAATATTACACATTTCCGTGGTTTATTGTGATAATTGCAAAATGTGGAAGTGGTTCCACCGTAGGTAGACTGGGAGTACTTTTCTATTTCTAGCGAGGGAGAATTCGACGTATTGTGGTCAGCTGGGTACAGATTAATATCCTGCACAGAAACGCTATTCCAGACAGTTATCGTGCAACAAATAATGACGCGAAGCACCGTCCTGGGACGTGGATGTTTTCAGGCTAAAGGGTAAAAGGAGAATTGAAAAAAATGATGCGGCGAGCGAAATCGGCAGATTTAAACGTAAATGAGCTTATGTGGGATAAACTCGCTCTAAGGAGCGCTTATAAATTTTCTCTCGGGACGGGTTACAAGTGTAGGTATATTCATGCTATAACGAGGGTTTCAGTCACATATACCTACCGACAGCCAACTTCCTGATAAAAAAATCCCGTGACAATTAAAAAAATATTTATGTCTCAGTAATACGTTGCGCTTTATTACAAAATTATGTTTTTTCTTGAAGAAGCTCGGTTTAACTGCATCAAAAATGTGTATTAAATTTATGCGAGGGGGGACATGCTTCAGCTGTGTCCCAGTCCTCTCGCCTGAAGGGGTTTATTCGGATTAGAACAATTTTGTGGGTTACCCCATATAACACAATATAATTTTTATTTTATTTATTGTTGTAGGTACACACCTGTCCTACAATAATATAAATAAGTTATTTTAAGTGACAAAATTAATAAAATTCAGTCTGTTATATTGTATGGTGTTAACAGGCCAAGAACTTAACCTCACTTTCTTTCATCTCGAGTACATATTACGTAAGAATATCTCATAACAATCTGAACAATCATGGTTAAACTTGTTTAAAAAAATTATGATGCATACATTGAAGAAATTTGTTTACACATTTTAGTATAATCTTTTCTTTTTTGATAATATTTTACCCTTTTGGAGGGTACCTACAATATAGATAGACCAATACCTAGATAACTATTTTAACTTCTCTATTATATTTATTCGGGATGTTGGTCTATCATAGCTATCGTAATTGGACTTGTTGCAGAAGTCGTCCGGCAAAAAGAGTAATTCATGCAGCAAAGAGTTACAATAACCCGGAATAAACTATAAAAAAAATATTGTGACGCGAACTTTTAAAACTCGATTGGTTTACGTAAAACTGATTTTTCGACTTACTTATTTCTTCTTCATCGAATTTCTTACCTAATTCTTCCCACATACTCATATTTTTTAAATATAAAATTTGATTTTAAAATATTATAAATCTTCGAATCTATAAAGATTTAATTAATTTCTACAATCATATTTTTTACTCCTCAGAAGACATAACATTTCGCCATCGCAAGAAAAATTGCTATTCAAACCTAATATCATAAATATAACATCCAAGTAGAAAATCCTCGCACTGTCTTGAAAACACCGATTTGACATTCGTATTTACATTCCGTTCAGAAAACTCGCTACACTGCGAGTAGCCAGCCCCACATGTCATGTAGTCGGGCCAACATGTGTACGCGTCTACGCGAGCGACGCGACACATATAAAAGATAAGAGGTGAACGTGTACCAAACAATCGTATCAACTCCGATTGATGTAAACAGAACTGACGCAATGTTAATGTTTTACGAAATATTTGTTACGTATATCGATCGTCCAGCTCATTAGGCAGACATCTCCAAACATTGTGTTTCATTGCGTTTTATTTATGATTGTTAATATTTAAAGTATTAACTTATCTAAAAGTAAAAAGTGGTCAGGCATTTTAACAAAATGTAAGTTATGTTAGTATACAGGGTGTACCAGAGCTAGCAGCAGAAACTTGGCCGGTAGATTCTTGCCTTTGTTATGAATCTAAAATGTTCAAGCAACCATGACCTAATATCAAAGTAATGCAGATATGCAATATCAAAGTTTGCATATTTTTTCAACATGTCTGACTTATTTTAAGCAACAATTTGAACTATCATTACAGTAACTTATATCGATTATGACAAATTCATTCTTCATTATAATTAGTTTGGTTGCATTTATGAGTTATCTGAGCACTGAATCAGAAAGAGGGTACACTTTTACGTAAAACTGCACATTTAACTCAAATTTAGATTTTTTGGAGATGTCTGAAAAATGAACTGGACGATCGATATATTCGACGTGGAAACGGTTGTGACTGATTAGAAACCAGAGACAAATTATTATAATATACACTACAAAATGTTCAATTTAATAAGTTGTCAGTTCAAAATAAACAAATTATTGTGGCTTGCTTACATATCGATTTAAAATAATATTTTTTAGTTTGTGAAATGGAGCGATTCAAAATGAGAATTCGTCACGTTGTAAGAAAATTCTACAGACATTTGCTACAGACTCTGCGCCTTCAATAATCATCTTTTTAGATCACTGCAAAACTCATTAGTGAGGACGAACTCCTCTAATGAAGAAGTCGGAATAGAGATTCTTCAAGAAAATTTTCACTTTAAAACTGGTGGAATTTACGCAAAAGGAATGAAAGAAATTGTTCTCTGACAAATGGGAACAAGTTATCACAAATGATGTTGAATATATATAACAGATAAAGTCATTATCTTTTGTATTATTGATGGATTTGGCGTTAACATTGTAGAGATTATTCATGATGGTCATTAAATTGGATGAATAACACAAAACTATGTTACCTGAACCTATAAGCGATTTTAATAATAATTTTATATTTTAATTGTTCAAGTTTTTTGTTTGTAACATTGTGGAAATTCATTTTTAATATTTAAAAAATGAGAGTAAACAACACTGTTTTATTCCACTATATTTATATTTTACTACATAAGTTCTCCAATCGATAGGAGAAGTATTAAGCATAATGAATTATTTAATACTTCACCTGTCGATAAGAGATTCTGTTACTCTAGAAACTTAGTAAATTATAAAATTATTACTAAACTCACGTATAGGTAACATATCCGTTTATCCAGTAACATTGGGTTGCACGTAACTACCGCCTACATTACAGAAGAAAGAAGAAAAGTGAACAAAAAAATATATTGTAATATCATACATAATGATGCCGGATTTACGGATGGCGGATTATATATTATTATCTGCTATACATTTTAAAAACGTACCAAAACCGAATCGACTTAAGCTGGGAGAGAATAAAAATGCGTTCTCCAATGATTCTACAAGGGATTATAAATGTTATTCCTGAATAAAGATAACTCATATGTAGACATCTTTTCATTTAAGAAAGTCAATCGAATAAGTAACTGTAAGCCGTGTTTATACGGGTATAAACACCAACACAAAGAAATAATGTGCCTCGTACGCACGGCTTACACACGCTAATTCGATTATCTTTCTTAATGGAAAGAGGTCTTACTTATGAGCGTAGAAACAGAATTTTATTACTACTTCAAAAAGAGCAAAATGTTTGTGTGGTGACATTATTAGTATAATTAATAAAAACATATTTTATTTTCACCACTTATGTAAATTTTATTGCGTTGGAAAAAATAAAAGCGCCAAGATCTGAAAGTAAATTATTATCAAGTATCGAGAAAGTTACGTAAAATGTTCTCCTTCATACAAAAAATATTATGAAGAAAGGATTTTCAAGAAAATGAATTATTTAGTTATAAATTAAGAAACACTTCACGGTCTAAGAAAAGTCGCTCAAATATCCCTGTCTAAAAAATTTTCCTCCATACTATTGAATGATAAAATTTTGCTCCATGCCACATCTGCAGACCGTCTGGAAGATATTACGAAAGAAATTTGAGACAAAGGAGGATACTAAAAGCCTAGGTTAATTTTATGGTTACAAAAATATCAAATTAGAGAAAGACTCCATCAATTAATTAAAGAAAAAGATAACGTAATTACGGATTCATTTTCAAAATAATTGATTTGCGCCGCACCTAACTAAGCCAATAAATAATAGCGAACTTTTTTTTCAAAGAGGAAACAAAACGGGTAACTAAGACAAATTTGATACAAAGTAAACTGTTAACATTGATTCATTCGCTAATGGCACTCGCTCATGCAGACAAGTTTTGTAGCCGCCACATTTTCGTATACCTAATTCAAATAAGCTACAGACGGTAACTGCTCGTTACCACTGCCAATCACGAGCGCGTATCCTGTTAGCAAAAGCACCGCAGTGTAGAGGTCGGGTTAGGAACAGACGCCCCACACTTGCCGGTGAACCGTCAGTTTTGCTAGCCATCCATATTTATGCGATGTGGTGGAGATCGCTCGATGATGTGGGCACGGTGCCAGCATCGTGTCTTCTCTTAAATTTTATATCAGAGCATCTCACGGGCACAGCACAGCTCGAGACAACGCAAGTACACCGTTATTATAAGGGATGCATCATTTATTCATTTTATTTAGTCGGTGATTTGCGTGGCAGGTGGGTGCATCGGTGAAAAACTAAAAATAATTTCCATAAGCTTCAAGAATAGCAACAACCATCAGCGTAAAATATTATTGATTTTGGACGTGATTCTACACAGATATTGTTCTAAAATGCGTTTGGTTGGTGTGAAATCATTTCATTTTCATGCGGTTTTCTTTTTATTCGCTTCGATAATGTGTAATCAGTAATCACGTCACTTTTATGCGAGTTTTTTGCAACAGTGGCTTCCTGCATGGATCGGATCCGGGCAGCGTATTGATTAGTAGACTAATCAGCTCCAATACACATTCGAGCCGACAGGCCAATCCTACGTTCAGCATTAACTGAATGTTATTTTGTCTGACAGTTATTTTTGTTTTGCTCCGGCGGTTGATTCCCCAGGTCTGAGGCAGTTCCGAATTACGTAATTTAACATGTAACAAATACGCCACTAGTATTTAATTAATTACTAAATTTTATGTGAAAAAAAATTATACAATTTTAGTAGTATTATACAACACACAATTCACACAATTTAGCTACAACGTTTCACGAATTATTTTAACCATTCACTTTTATAGAATGTACCTAAATTTTCCAATTATTAACGATTGGCGATGAAACTTCGTGTTTTTAAATTATTATTTGCCTTTAAGGTTAAAATGATATACGACGAAATAGTATATAAGTCTAGCTCGCAAATAATTATATTCAGACACATACGAAACTTCTTGGTGGCGACTCACTGAGCGGGCGGCAATAGAAAAAATGCACAGCAAAGCTATTACATCCCGGAAATCCGTAAATCATACTTGTTCAGCGCACGTGTGCCATGCGCCATTTGACAAAAGTAATTCGTTTTTATAATTTTCGGTACTTTTTTATATTTGAACTTTTTTCGACAGATTGTTTCATTTGATTAGAAACATGTAGGCGTAACACTTATCACAGTAGTATTCTAATTAAGTTTTGAGCTAAACTAATTGCTTGAACCTCTAACACTCGGACGAATTTTGCCGCTAGACCAAGAAAATATATAGTGTGTTCCGGCCACCTTCAGTAGTCGACCACCAATATTTCAACTTGAATGAACTTGACACTCGCAATATAATTCAATAATATTTTTGAATGCTAAGAAGTCGGCCACTATTCCGCGAAAGAAACACAAAACTGCACCATCTTGCGTTTATTTTAGGTATCATTTAAGTAGACACAAAAAAGATGCCGGTGGTTATGAGCTATCAATTTTGATTCTGGTTTTTCGGAAACGTCGTTAAGAAAATTTTCAAACTTTAAGTAGAAGTTAAATTAATTTGTTTGCACTGTGCAAGTAGCATTTATCGGCAAAAACATGAACTAAATTTACGGGTTAAAATGATAAAACAGACATTTTCAATATTTTTATTTTGAAACTCGTGCGGCCGGTTACTGGGACAATTTTTTCTACAAAATCCAGTGGTCGGCCGGGGCGGCCGACTACTGGCGGGGTATATTGGTTTTATTTTTATCTCTCACGCTGTTTATGATACAAAATTTACTAAGATTTTATGTGTTATGTTAGTGAAAATAGCACTAGTATCTAACAGCCAGTGGTCGGCCGCTAGTTACTACACTGATAATATGTTTTTTTAAACTTAGAAGTGTGGGGCCAACAACGGGTTGACGTGTTAAAATTAATGTATCGTTGGTCGGACATGCAGCGTCTTAGGACGGTTTTGGTAAATAAAATTTATCTTTTATCATCCTAATGTTAACTAAATATAGAAATTATTAATTTTGTATCAATGGCGACTAAAACTAAAATACGTTTTTCATCAGTACCCTGATGATAGCCTTCAAAAAGCCCTTCAAGCAGTAAGAGATGGGAAAAAATACGCGCAGCTTGTCAGAAATTGTTTGGAAATTTATGTTCCCAGGGCAAAACTGCAGGACCGCATCAAGGGATGGGTATTGGAAAAAACACGTCAAATGGAACCAAATCAATTTATGTCGTTATCTGACGAAAACAAAATTGTTGAATCTTTAACAATCTTGTAATAGCATTAGCAAAATGTAACTTCCCTCTAAAATAACAAGAACTCCGACTACTGTGCAGCAAATTGTGAAGACAGAAAAAATAAAAACACGTTTCTAAGATGAAAAACCGGGAGAAAGATGGTATTTATTATTCATAAACAGGCCAGAATTGCGGAAAGCATTATTAGCGCGTAGGTACTAAGAATACGCAAATTATATAAGAGGTTGGTTTAAGGACTTGAAAACCCATCTAACAGAAAACAATGATGAAGATGTATTAGAAGACCTTAGGCCCGGTTGTTTCCGGGTCGATTAGAGCATAGATTTTTACGAAAACGGATCGTCTGATTGGTGGAGAACGTAAAAATCTATGCTTTAAAAGAACGCTTACTTTAATCCAACTTGAAACAACCGGCCCTTAATCAGATTATTAATGGACATGAAAGCGGCTTTAACATATAACCAAAATGCCCAATCGAAAAAATAATTCTCTTTCTAGTTTCTAGTTTGTGATTATTAGTGTATTTTAAACGTACCTATGAACAAATTGAGACGGTTTGTCGAAAAGCTTAAAAAGATTTAAGTATAAATTGAAAAAAAACTGCCTGTATAGCGCAAGTTTCTAAAGGACGTCTGGCGGCCCTGTACTTAAATCTGATGGCCGACTACTGACGCATAGGTGGCCGACAACTGACGCATAGATGGCCGACTACTGGCAAATGAGCCATTTTTTTTTTAAATATTATTTTAATTATTATGGATGGCTAATTTTAAAAATCAATAAATATAATAAAAATAAACTCACTGTTCTTTAATACATACGTGTTTTTCTAAACCACCTTTCAAAAATGAACTTACAATGATACTCAAAAGCTTTTCTGTAAAATGGCCGACTACTAGCACAATCACCCTACACAGTGTCATATACTTAGTAATATTGGGAATATATTAGTTTACCTGGTCCTGCCTAAGGATTTACTTATACATGCAAAATAACTGTAGGTATATGTTATCTTCAATCTCATTCTTCTCAATATCTTCAAATCATCTGGTTGTGTTCACACAGTTTACTCAATTCCGAAGATTTTGAATATCAGCCGCCAGTTCATCTATCGCACTATCAATCTATTCGAGGAATATAAAGCCGACCAAGACCTAATCGACTTTCACATTTTTTTTTATAATTTTTTGCTCGTTAAATTCTTTGGCAAGTGTGCTTTGCTGAGAAAAGCATTCATGAGATATTTTATGCGGCACAGGCTCCGCGAATCAAACGGTGAAACACCGTTCTCGGACGATAATTCGGGTAGACCTGAACTGCGAGTATCCGAGACGACTCGGTATTATCCTGGGGATTGTGTGTCAGGGCTCGTTTACAAACATCGTATCCCCAACAGAGGAAACTTTGTATCCGTGAGAGTTATTACACTATCTATTATCCTGGACAACAAAAATCCTACTTTGTCTTGGCCAGAGAGTAATCCGATAAGTATCCGATTGAGAATAATGAATGTATCAATGTAAAATTAAAAACCCACCTGGGAAAGTCAACGGCAGTAAGACCCTTAAGTTCCATATAAGTGTTTGTAAGCGCGTGTATTAATAATGGTAATCTTGTATAAGGCCGTTCAATGTTGGTTTTGCATATGACACTGTTCTGCATATGTAATATAATACGCAATGACAATGCCCCCCAATTTAAATACAAATGATTTCTCATTTAAATTGGGCGCTTGTTAATATCCATAATCGATTGTAATATTTATAAACTGTAATATATTTAAAAACCGTTTAATAATGAAAAAATCAAAATGAAATATATTATACTATGGAACATTCCCAAGTTGCTCCACTTTAACTAATTTCTGCATTTTTCCAAAAGGGGTAAGCACCGACACGATATTTCCTTTTTTAATAAGTGCACGATCTTCCCTTCTGTCTCAAAAAAAAGTGTACCGGGGAAAGTTGGATGTCAGTCACGGAGGAGGGGCTCCACGGAAATATACATAACGTAGTGATTTTTTCTTTTTTTTTAAAAAAAAAATCTCAATAAAGTAATATTGTAATATGTACCTTAATAAACGCCAATAAAAATACACAAAAATAAAAATAAGTACATAATCAACTTTTTGTAAAAAATTACTCAATTTCTACCTAAATTTTATTCCCCAGGCGGTGTAATCCCTTAATTCGATGAAAGAGTGAATATCTTTCACAGTTGGAGTTAATGAGTGAAACCGTTCCAGAATATATAATCTGTACATGTGAAAGCAGCGAGACAGAACCAGGCAGCCCGAGGGCAAATTACAAAATAGATTTTTGAGTAATTTAAGTTAAAATAACAGCAAATTGCGCTAAAAGTTGTATGTACTATATAACAGTTATATAAAAAATAAGACTAGATAAATAATATTCAAGACAAACACTTCAAATTTCACCTTTATAAAAAGCAAAAAATATTTGTTTATATTAAAATACTCATTAATTAAAACTAGCGAAATTGAACAAAGATAAATCTGCAAAGTTCAAATAAGAAGTCGTCCCAACAACCAATCTCAACGCTCAAATAAGAAGTCGTCCCAACAACCAATCTCAACGCTCAAATAAGAAGTCGTCCCAACAACCAATCTCAACGCTCAAATAAGAAGTCGTCCCAATGACCAATCGCAAACAATCAATTTTAAGAAACTTATCAACGAAACGAAATCGAAGTTTATCTAAAGATAAACTCTTAGGGCCCTTAAACCGTTGATTTTTTCGTTTTCCACCTATCGCATAACACGTTTTCATAAAAATCTATGATTTTTACGAAAGATTACTACAATCCAAATTTCTCGGCTTGGCACGCATATTGCTAAGAGCGCTTCTATGAGATTGAGATTGGGCTATATTACTCTCTAGCTCTCACATTGCGTCACTGCATCACTCTCTCACGCAACATACTGAAAGTTTCTCTCCGCTTGATAATTTTACGATAATTTCGAGTGTCATGAGAGGAGATGGTTTCCTATCAGGCTAAAGGAAAAATGATGAGTTGGATATTTTTATGTATCTTTCTACGACCGCATACTTCCAATTAAAAATAGATATCTCATTAGTGACATCTGTGAGTAATTAAGGGTAATGGAAAAGCTTCGGATGCCGGTCGCGCTATATATAACAAACATCCATACGAAACGGGTTGTAAAACTTAAATATATACAGCTTTCAAAAATTTCATAGATGTGGTATGTGGAAATGGTGAACGTTACATTGTGTAAAGTGATCACATAAGCCAGCCGTACGATATGTCTTAAGCCCTATGAACATCCAAAGACTTCCATACCTACTTTCCCACAAAAAATATAATTTCGTCTCCATGGGACATCTATAATATGTATATCTTAAAATATATATTTTAATATCAATAGGATTTTAACGAATAAAATTAAAAATTGTTATGCAAGGGACCTAATAAGGAACATTATTTTAGATGAAACAACGATTTAAAATTTGAACACAAACGAAAGGAATGTAGAAATGCGAATTACCATAAAAAAGAGAAAAATATGACTGAGAAAGAAAAAACCATCCACGAACGAATATATGTACTAGCCGTAAACCCGTGAAAAATCACGGGACATAATAATGATCAATGACGACCCTTGCGTGTAACATGAGCCGTGCGCTGAATGAGGCGCGGGTAGCCGAGTATGACACGTCAACCAGCGCGCGGCTCAGGCTAAATGCACGGGTCGCGCCACCAAACTACACGGTCTTGACATTTATATTAATTTTAATTGTCCCGTGATTTTTACGGGTCTACGGCTAGTTATATCTGAAATACATACACGGCAAAGTTTAAATCAAAGTTATTATTTGGATTTGATTACGGGAACGTTTATTTCCAACAGAAGTTATCAGAAGGGGGGTTCCAGCAAACATTGTTAAAACAAAAGGGAACTTCGTTATATTCCTTGTCAAAGATAAATCCTTAAAGAGGAATAAACTTGTTGAAAATTATGTTTACATTTAAAAATTAACCGAATTGGAGGCAAACCTTGGCGAGGCGCTTGAACGGAAATAAAAATCAATTACCGGCCGTGAAAATTTTCTTAAATGATGCAAAAGAATTTTAATCAACGTAAGAATTTCGAAAATGGTGGGATCTTTTGTCTAAAACCTTAGAAAAATTGGATCGGCGGGCCCGAGATATCATTGTGACAAGTTTACGTACAAGATTATTTTACAATATATTTTCAATGTTTTGTGTAAATTTCGCTGCTGTGGACATTATTGTACTTTGCGTTGTTGGTCCTATTATAATTTGCACGTGCGCGTAACATGTTTTCTGCAGTAACATTCAAATTATCAACAGGTAATCAATAACCCTGATAAATAGTCCTGATGCGACATTAAAGTACAATGGAAAAACGTTTGATGGCAATTGGGAAAATAACGTTATTACACTTTTAGTTGATAAACTAAAAACAATGTACAAAATAAAATTAAAAGATACGTTTTAAATTAACATCTTATATGATATATAAAATCAGCGCGCAAGTGTAAAGCACAGCTTCTTCTTCTTCTTTCTATTATTCCATTTCCCATTTCATTTGGAGTCGGCTCTCCTTATTTTTTTTTCCACGATTCCCTGTTCTGGGCCATTGCTTCGTCCAAATGGTCATTCATCAGGCCCTTTTCCACACTAATCCACCATGTGGCGCTGGGTCGACCTCTACCTCTTTTTATTTCTTTTGTTTTGAGTGCGATGGTATGGTATGGTCATGCCTCATTACATGACCATACCATCTCAGTCGCGATTCCTTCACCTTTTCAGTAACAGGAGCCACTCTAAAACTACCCCTGATATGCTCATTTCTCACTCTGTCACGTCTCGTTACACCCCCAGACAAAGCAAAGCAAATAAAGGAAAGCACAGCAAATATTGTATTAATTTTTTTGACTAGGCGGCAAAGAAATATTTTACAATTAGGTATTGTAAGGAATTGCACATTGAAATTGTATAATACGAGAGAAGCTGTGGCTTTGAAACGATTTGATAGCGGGCAGCCCGCCAGAGAGTATCGCCTCATCACCTAACCGGGCCACCATTTACTATTGCCGCGGCGCTGCGACTCTGCAAAGCTAATCTCAACCACGAAACGACCAAATTTCGTGTCCACGGTCGGAACACGTAATAAGTAATATTTTTCTTTTCCACTTTGAAATTCGAGGTACATATTCCATCCTCTTTCAAACCGACGTTGACTGTAAATTTATTCGTTTTTATCTCTTAAGACGGTGAAAAACTGTCAAATCTCCAAAATTTGCCACTTATTTTCGAATAGTTACAATACTATTTTACATTGCAGCCAAAATAAGCGTGAAAATGTTTTACGTTCTGAGGAAAATTCCCTGAAAAAATAATAGCGCGACAGATTCATGTTGTGCTGTCTATTAAATTATCTTTTAGTCAGTCGGCGTTATCAAACCGAAAAAAAATTAATACCCCTGGACTGGACGGATAAAAATATTGTTTAAAACATATCGTGTTTTGAAAAAAGAATCGTTTTAAATAGAAGTTGAAGCTCTAAAGCAGTGTCTATCAACCTGTGGGTCGCGACCCCCAGGTTTTAGTCGCCAAGTGTTAGTCGGGGGGTCGCAGTCGCAAGCCAGGCAAACGTAAAAAGCAAGGGTTGTAGGTCATATACTGCAATAAAGGTATAACATTTTCAGTGAGAAGGCTGGGCCCGTTTATTTTTCAATAAATTGTCAAATCTTGGATGTATTTTTGAGATAGTAACCATCAAATAGTTTTCTAATTGAAGTCTACTTCTCTTCTTAGTTTTTAAATTTTCCATTGAAGAGTACTTTAGTTCACATAGGCAGGAAGTGGCGAATGGCACTAGCAATTTTAAAGCTTCTTTTGCGAGCTATGGAAGAATTCCATTTTAAGGCATCCGCTAATTCTGTAAGAATTTCTTTCATCTTCATGTATCACATCCATGAAGATCGACCAGTTGTATTGACATGACCAAAAAAGGATTTAGTGCCCATCTTGGCTCATTGGCAGCTTCAGAATCCAGTTCTGAAAAGTAACTTAATAGTTTCTCTTTCAAATTATGCAAACTCTGTATCATGCAAGGAATAAGAGAACTTACTACCAACCACTATTGATGGACCTGGGAGGTCGCCAGAATTTTTTGTTGTAAAGGGGTCGCGTATTCAAAAAGGCTGAAAACACTGCTCTAGTATATTAATAAATACAGTATATTATTAATTACAACAAAATTAAAATATGAAACATTTTAAAACGTCCAAAACTGATTAACTCCATTCAAATTTAACAGTATAAAACTATTAGTTAGCATTTGTTAATTTCTTTTGTACGAATTCGTTTATTGGCGTTGGTCTCGAATTTTCCGTAACTATAATTTTCATGCTCACTGAAAACGAACGGTCGCCGTTTTTCAAATAATGGCTGCTATAGTTTTAATTATTGCAAATAATCCGCCTT
>JADDOH010010776.1:0-24197 GCA_016648135.1 Agrypnia vestita
TTAAATTGTTTGTTGATAATGATACAAAGTAAGTATTCATGGATTTAACGATATTCAACAGTTTATGCTGTTAATTAAATGGTAATAAACACTGATAACATGTTTTTTCAGAGAAAGCAAGCAAATTTATCGACAGATGACGTTCATATCGTCAGATCTTACTTCTGCGCTATGCAGCGAATATAATGCATACAGTCTGACAGATTTTCGAAATAGGTTCGAGAATATGAAGAAATGCGCCAGGAAGGTTAGATTATTGATAAAATTACGTGTTTTCCTACATATTTAGTCTTTGCGATTACAAAATGTTTTTTAATTTGATCTATATTGTTTTTATTCTAGTTTCTCTGTTTATAACCTTTTCTTTGTTTGCAGGTAATAAAAGCCAAAACGACTTCAAGTGATATGCAGAGAAAAAATTATAGCAGTTCAGTTAGAGATTTTCAAAACACTACTGAAGAATCGGCAGGAAATTCACGAAGTTGTTTTGGAAAGGCATAAAGCCAAAAGAGATATGGCTTCATTTAATTATAATTGAAAGTTGTATTTTTTTTATTAAAATTTTCATTTTCCTGTTAATAGTTATATAAAATACGATAAAAGAGTTTGATACACCGAATATATTGTTTTATTATTTTAATTCCGCAGACGCCCTCTGTTTCTGCTGCCTTCGACAACAATTTTCCTTACCTTTCCTTGCTCCTCAGTTCCACATTTCCAAACCATGCGAAAACATTGGTAAATAACATTGAAGTTCGTAGTCCAGAGGCCATGTCACTGGCTACAAGGCTTGGTAGTAAGCTTCCAATACGAACGGACGTGCTCGCACTGCCCCTCGTGATGGAAATTTATTAACAAGGCACCCTGAAGATGCCTGTTGCGATTCAGGCGAAACGTCGGTTGACGAATGATCCTTCTGAGGACCAGACTTTGACGCGGGTTACCCGCAAAGAAATTAATACTAATATATAATATTTTCTCTATACTCTCACATTTTGTGGCCTTAAGTCAGTACAGAATAAATTCCATATGCCGGAAGTATGCAAAGTAATTGTTTATGCAAAAAACATGAAAAAATGACAATTTTTTCTATAAAAAAAATAGTGACGTTAAAGTATGCCTAGTAATTTAAAAAAAAATTGTAAGTCTATTCTTCGCAGTTACTTTTTTTTCAATTATCACAGAATAAACTAAACATCACATATGAGCTATATTATACAAGGTGTGTCAGACCTAGTTCACAATATTTCATTGGTAGATTCCTGCCTATGTTATGAATTGAAAATATTCAGGCAACCCATGACCATAATATCAGTAGTTAACTTCAAAGTTTGCATTTTTATACTCATCTTTTGCAAAAAGCTGGACCGTCATTAAAATAACTTAAAACAAAAATTAAAATTTTCGCTTTAACTTATAAAGATTGCTACGCTTTAACACAAGCCAAATGATTAAAACTTTTTTAACGATTTTTTTTCAGAAATTAAAGTTTTTTCATTTTATTTGGCCTGTATTAAAGCTATTGAAATTTAAATTTTTGGTATACATGTTACTTGAATGATGGTCCAACTTTTTTGCAGAATATTAGTCAGAAATATTGAATAGAAAAATACAACTTTGAAGTCGATTATCTCCGTTACTATAGGTCATGGTTGCTTGAGCGTTTTTGACTCAACGTAGGCAGGGATCTACCTATGAAATATTGTGAACTAGGTATGTTACATTCGATATATGCAGCGATGATAAGTTGATGCCTATTAGTTATCGTGATTTGAATATGAATATTTTTGTAATAAGTTTTATTATTTTTATGATTCTTTATATATATTTTCATTAATTTTATGAAAATCGGGGTTATAATATTATTTAAAATGATATTAATAATGTACATTGGATGATATTAAAAGTAATTATTTTTATTGTCCTCAAAAAATAAGAACAGAGCTAGGTATGCCAAATTCAATAAACATATGTTTTATTTATTTAATACACCAAGTATTTCACAGCGTCATGTTAATTCGTTATTCAAAGCCAAATAATTAAAATTTAACATACCTATTTTTTCAAAATTGCTCTTCTTAAAAAAATATATGTCTATTATTTTTAAATCCCTCTAAAAATCGAAAATTCAACGTCTAACAAACAATAATAATATCGCTGACCGCGGCGAGCATCGGACCGAGTGATCATTCGAATGATTTCACTCGGCGTTGACATTAGTTACTAATTTTATTCGAATAGAATTAGTAACTGAGTAAATAATCGAATTAATAATCGACGCCAACGGCGAGTGAATCATTCGAATAATCATTCGGTCATTAGTTACTAATTCTATTCGAATAGAATTAGTAACTGAGTAAATAATCGAATTAATAATCGACGTCAACGGCGAGTGAATTATTCGAATAATCATTCGGTCTGAAGTTAGCCGCGGGCTGCGGCAAAAGACAAAAGACATACGTTCACCAACATTCACTCACATTGTAAGGAGATTAGACAAAGAAAGACAATAAAAACTCTTTCCTTGTCTATGTTAAGAAGTTTTCGTTTGTCAAATACGTTACGACATTCTGTTATCATCTGTCTTCTTCTTATATATGAAGCCAATGGTATATCAAAAGAGAGAGAAATATATACTTAAGAATCTTTTTTATTCATACCTAATTTTCATTCGAATGATTCTACTAACCATCATGAGTGATCACTCGTGTTGAAATTATTCGGGATGGTTAGTAGAATCACTCGTTGTTGGATGCTTCGCGGAGTGGGTGGGCGTGATCGGTACTCGGCTCTCGGCTTTGCCTGGCGTCACATCGCGCAGTGCTAAATTGATATTCGAATGATTTTAATTATGAATGATTTTAATAATCGAATTATTCGAAACATTTCAATAATCGAATAATTCGAGTTATAATAATCGTAATCGCGCATCGCTAGGTTGAGCCGTCGAGCAGCGTCGCGTCGAACCGTAAACAGTTGACCATCGTCCGCGACGTCCGCGTAACGAAGTTGACGCGTCAACTAGTTGACGAATTCAACTAGTTGATCGTCTCGTCGACGGTAAATACGTCGACGACCCATCCCTAGTAGTTATTGTTCACATTAATTACAGGCCCATATGTATACTGCCTGCTATTGAAAAAATCTTAGAAAAATTTTTGCATACTAAAATCTATAATTACCTAATAAAGTTTAACATATTAGATCCGAATCAGTATGGATTTCAAAAACACAAAAGTACAGAAATTCTCATGGAAAATTTTTCAAATCATGTAAATTCAGAATTAAATGACAAAAATCATGTCATTATACTATTCATAGATAATTCTAAAGCATTCGATACAATAACAATC
This sequence comes from Agrypnia vestita, assembly GCA_016648135.1. NCBI lineage: Eukaryota > Metazoa > Arthropoda > Insecta > Trichoptera > Phryganeidae > Agrypnia > Agrypnia vestita. Next base: position 3,354 of record JADDOH010010776.1, read on the forward strand.
TTGAGAAGCATTGGAATAGGTGGAAATTTAATTGAAGTCCTAGTGGATTACTTAACAAATAGAGAAATTTTAGTAAAAATTAAAGACACATTTAGTAATCCAAAATTTACGAATACTGGGGTGCCCCAGGGATCTATTCTTGGTCCACTACTGTATATTATTTATGTATCTACTATGTCTAAAATCTTTAAGTATGCTAAGCATTTTGTGTATGCTGATGATACTGCTCTTGTTATCTCCCACAAGGATGTAAGATGGGTGGAAAATTGTATGCAAGAAGATTATAATGCTTTACTTAAATGGTCTCATGATATGGGTTTAATTATTAAGGAAAAAAAAATTAAAAGTCATGCATGTAAGGTCACCTCATATAACTGTGACTAATCAAATAAATATTATTTCCCATAATTTTGATTGCTTGCATTTCGGAATTAATGCATCGTGTAATTGTGAAAAAATTGAATTAGTTAATGAATACGTATATCTTGGTATTACCATAGATACATTTTTCAAATGGGATATTCAGGTAAATAAGGTATGTAAGAGGTTGAGAACTGTATTTGGATGTATGCACAAGATTAAATACTATGTTCCGATACAGACTATGAAAACTATATATCAATCTTTAGCGGAATCAGTAATAAGGTATGGAATAACTAGCTGGGGTCTAACTTGCAAATCTAATATTAGAAAAATCCAAAATATTCAAAATTCAGCAATAAAATTAAAAAATAAAGAAAGTGCTACTAAAGATATACAGGAACTCTTCAAGAAACAAGGCTCTATGCCAATTAATGCTATCTTGTGGTACAAACTAATTACACGATATCATGAAGATGGGACATATAAGCATAGATTGATTCATAAACATAGTACCAGATTTACGGTTAAAGAAGGACTACGAATACCGAAGGTCATAAATAAATATGGACAAAGAACATTAAAATATGTCATACCAAAAATATTTAATAAAATCCCATGTCGTGTCAAAATGGATATTAATAAAAAAGGGCAAAATACAGAATTAATGAATATGTTATTAAATAAAAGAGACTTGTTTTGATTTTGGTAATATTTGTATTTTTTCTTGTATTGTTGTATAGTATTGTAGATTTGTATTTGAGTTTATAAGATCTATTGTAATTAATTAATATGAATGTATTTCTGGTAAATACAATTTATTTATATATATGTATTGATGCACCTACAGACAAATATCAATGTGATGTTTTGTGGGTCTGAGATGTAAAAAAAAAAAAAATTAATAAATAAAAAAATAAAAATGTAAAAAAGTATTTATTGGATAGTTTCGAAGATATAAACCAAAATATATCATAGTTACAACGCCCACACGCTTGACATCAGCTTTGCAACATATATACAAAATCAGAAGCATTGGCTGGTGGTGTGTGTCTTCGCTGGGATAGCACTTGCTGGACATTGATTTGTTTATAAACGATGATTTTTTTCAACGCGCGTGCTCCGCGCGCGCTCATTGGTTAAATGAAATTGCGCGCGCTTCCCTGGCGTCTTATTTCTTGTTACGCATTTCCGTCCATTTTCACGACATCACTGCCACAGATTACAGGAAAGCGAGAAGAAAGATGTTACACATCAATAAAATAGAGGAAAAATTAAATCATTGAATGATTTTCAAAAACATTCGGAACAAGAAGCCGACGAATATAAAAAATATGAAACCCGAATAATATGCCAAAGGGTTTAAAATTTTTTAAGAATATTTCTTGGCAAACACCACTTTATTAGGGGGCGTCCATAAACCACGTCGCCTGATCTAGGGGGGGAGGAGGTTGGTTAGAATGCTACACTGGGCTACGTGACGGGAGGGATCAGAGCTGAGTTCATTTATTTTATTTGATACAATTAAAAAGGTACAGAATCTGCGCACATCGATTTGCGCATATCAATAATTTGAAAATAGTTTTGGTAAAAGAAAACAGCATAAAATGTCTTCTGGAATTAATAGGAAAAATACTACGTTCCACTTGGGGAGTGGAACGTAGTCTTCTGTGTATAGTTTTCTGGGATATTCTGCCGTGTGTGTGTGACCTCTCTGGCCAACGTTTCGGATCCCATTGCAGGGTCCATCATCAGGGCTGATGTGATGAGTGAGTGTTGAAGTGTAGGTTAAGTATTACCTTGCAATACCGTACCGAAGTCAGGGTGTCTCCAAGTTTGTGTTATGTTAAATACTGGATTGCAGTACCGTGTCGAAAGCAAGGTGTGTGTCTTCTTGTAGTGTTTTATATATCTACTAACGGATGTCGGACTGTGGACTAAGGACATTTTTGGAACGTAGTATTTTTAGGGAGGGGTTTAAAATGGAACCACGTGGTTTATGGACACTCCCTTAGATACAACATTTATTTATTTATTTTAACCTTTTAATTTGAATTGGAATAACCTTTTACAATAGAATGTAGTTACATTAACTATGTTTACTCCGTACAGTTGTAGTTTCATAATAATATTTAGGAGTCAGACAATATTGAAAATACAGAGTTTATAATAGGATTTTAACAGTGTACATAGGAAATAAATATACACATTCTTTAAGAAATTTTGACATAGTTTATGCCAGATTACTTTATTTACTCTTCGGTAATACTTTTGAAGAGGTTATTTAAATACCTGCTTCAAAAAAGGCGAAACGATTCCATCAGCCGGAAAAGTCATGGCCACCATTTTTTTGCGATTCGCGAGACATCGTCTCGTCTTGGGAGAAGAGAAGGACAATCACGGGGAAGTATTATGCTTCTGGTTTGAGTTTTCTCTATTTCTAAGACTTTTTTGGCATACATTTCGGATTCCATTGCGGGATCCATCATCAGAGCTGATGTGCATTTGTTACAGTGGTGTTAAATTTCAATAATGTATGCATTAACTAATTTATGTATATTATAGATGTCTCACAGAGACAAAACTATATTTTTTCAAGGGAGAGTAGGTATAGAAGTCTTTTTTTGAGTGGCCATAGGACTTACGACCTATCGTACGGTTGGCTTAGGTGATCACTTTACACATATGTAACGTGCGCCATTTCCACCCATGATAGAATACCATGTCTATTAATTTTTTGGAAGTTGTATATATATTAAATTTTTGCGCCACGTTTCACATGTGAGTTCTAACGACCCCCTAGCGGCTAGCACTAGTGATGGGTCGTCGACATATTTACCGTCGACGAAACGAGACCGTCCACGTCCGTCCATCGACGAGACGATCAACTAGTTGACGCGGACGTTCAATCTAAACATCGGGACGATGGTCAACTGTCTACGGTTCGACACGACGCTGCTCGACGGCTCAACCGTTGGCTATTTTTATTACGTTAATTTTTAAAATTTAAAGAAGTTCGAAGGAATATAGTTTAGGGAAAAGTAAAACCGCTACTTGTGCTTATATGTAAAAAGAAATATTTTATTATTTATTTGTTTACGCACATTATAGGCTTTTACATATTGTTTTATATGCTTCTTTCTATATATAATAAAGAAAGAAGTAGGTATACACAACAATATCAGGTGTAAGCAGTAAAATATTAGTTCAATAAAAAATAAAAAAAATAAACAGAATTGTTTTATTTTATACAGCGCAAAATTGGGAATTCACCGAAACGTCGCACGTGCACATCGCACAAATCAAGTAAAAAATAATAGATAATAGCTTATTAAGCCTATCTCACCCTACGCATGCATTCAAATTTCAAGTCTCTGTCATAGTTCGTGTACTATGACATGTACTCTATGATCGTGTACTTTAGAGTTGAAATGAAATAACCGTCGAGCCATCTATGGCGTCTACAAGTTGACAGCGAGAGATGAGAGAGAAATAAACGGAGACGTTTTGTCTTGCTCTCGCTCGTTACTTTGCATTATGTTGAATCTCGTATCGTCCACCGTCTACGAATTCAACTAGTCCATGCGATAAACGTAAACCGTCGACGCAACGTCAACGGTTGATTTCAACTAGTCCGTCCATTCAACGCCCATCCCTAGCTAGCACCAAAGCTTTTTCCTTCCCCTTGAATAACCACAGATGTCGCTGAACGAGACATCTATATTGATTTTGGAGTTTTTTTAGCTATGTATATACTTTATCTTGTCTAATGGAATTCATCCGAATTTCTATCATTACACTAGTATACTATACTAAATAATTATTAAATAAATAATTATTAATGCTAGAGATAGGAATTTTAGTTTTACTACCTAAAGGAGTGGGGGGGTGTGCTTTCACTTTCCAAAAATTTCATCATTTCGTCGTCACTGCCCAGAGAGGAAGAATATAATTCTTGCCAAAGATTTCATTGGTTTTGGGATTTATTTTCCACCTAACGAACGATACTGCACTAATGTGAACTATACCATTCATTCGTTCAGTAAAGTGATGTGTTCTGAAAGAACAATGCATTCATGAACAACCCATCTCTAATATAATATGCACTATGAGTTTTAGTTACAGTACCTACACATTTTGCATTTCGTGTATACTTTCACTAGACAATGTATGATTTATCTGGTAAGTGCGTGAACTCGCCGATGCGAACTTGTCACATCGTGAAGCAAGATCAGTCAAACTTTGAGGTTATGTCAGATGATAATAATGTCTATGGTAACAACACTATTATCTTATCTATGCCCCACAGCCGGTGATTATGTTGCCAATGTAAAATGTTGTGGCTGCATTATTAAAAAGTACTTTTATGGTTATAGTATTAACTGCTCATAATAAATAATTATTGTGGTATTATACTTTTATTGGTATTATTAAAACAAAATTCGGCAATATACGTTTTAATGAGCAGAGGGTACATATAAACTATTTTATTTTTAGCTAATTTTCGATTTGGTTCGATATTTCATTTTGCTTCCAGATCGTAGAGATAATCCAGTTTCGTTGTACGTTTAATCAAATTTTTATTCGCAGAATCCTTCATTATACCTTCTAGGGTTCCAGGGAATATGGTTTATGAAACACTGAATTATGTGAAAAAATTTTACATGTCCAATAGCAATTTTTCTGAATTTTCAAACCATCTTTTTGAGATAGACCACGCTTTTGATAAACAAAACGTTATTAAAATTTTAAATATTTTGAGTAAATGGTAGAGGTAAAAACCTTTGTACTAAATGACCCTGATACAGGTTATTTTTTTGTTTTATGGTACTTCATGCCATATAAATAAACATTGATTTTCTCAAAATGTATGATTCCGACTTTGGAGGTCTAAAGAGTCACCAATCAGTTAATACAAATAGTTTTGTATAAATATAATTTTAATAAATTGATTTTTTTTACATCAATAAAAACCTTAAAACTAACATTACAATGTAATTTAAATTACAAAAAAATTAAATAAAGTTCATATACAAAGGAGTCACAAACGATACTCAATGAAGTACTACTTATCCACAATCCAACATATACATATATTACTTACATCGATTTTAAATCTTAACAATCTGTCCTGTGATGAGCAAAATTGTACGTCTATCAAAAAATGTCACGTGTCGTCTAGGCCACTCGGCTAGCTATACAAGTAAATTTTTAGAAGATATGATTATATTAAAATGCATCAATTTAAATAAGTTTGTTAATCCATAAATACATGTCACGAGTAGAGAATGCAATCCCGATCCCGCGAGATCTCGAGGCATTTTACGAGATCAATCCCGAACCGAAAAATCGGACGAGATTATCGGGATTGATCAACATTTTTTATGTTTTGTATGTTTAATTGTGTATGTCTATAGAGCTTTCAATAAGTACTTAAAACTTACGTTCATGTCACATTCAAATAATGAAAATAGCTTTGAATAATATTTGCTGTATTTTATCAACCTAACATAGTAATAAAAAATACTACCAACTCTACTACACTGACTCATTGATGCTTGGAAAAACGCCTACAAAAACTTTAATGCGATGATTAATAATGAACATTTTACTAAAATTGCTGATATAAAAATGCAAGGCATTGTCGTTAATTGCTATTCAGCTCTATAAACAAAAAAAAATACAAAAGTATTCGGGATCCCGATCCGTAGGGATCCCGAAAGGACAATCCCGACTCGGGATTGCATTCCCTAATCACGAGGGAGAGAACATTAAGAGGTCGTTTTCATTTTAACTCATTTGGAGGCGAAATTGCAATGACCACCATTTTTCAATTATTTACATTTTCAGATTGTTATAACGGTCTATCTAAAATGCTAAGAAACATAATCCAATCTGCCTTTGATCCGGCATTGATATAAAAATAATGTGCAAGATAAAATGAAAGAATCATAGGGAAAATAGCGATTGGATGTTATAGTGTTAACCCTTTCATTGCCGACAAAATGCACCAATTATTGATACTATTGACACACAAATTCAAACTGACGGAGAGCGAAGAATCGCCTTGTGCCGTGTCCAGAAATGCCTCAAAACTACAGTGTTCCATGGTCTTAAGTTCGGTTAACCTAAGGCCGCGTGCGCGTGCCGATAATACTAATCTACGCTCATCGTGCAGTGTCAGCAATGAACGGGTTAAGTGTATGAACTGACAATAGTGAAAATTTACAAATAAAATACTAAATATAAAAGAACGTTCAATGTAAAAAATCTAGCACACAATTCTAATAACAAATTTTTTTTTAAAAAATCACACAAAGCTAAAAAAAAAATTAAAATAAGATACAAATCAACAAGCGTGGGCCTAATAACACAACCATCTTAAACAGACGGTTTGTGATGGGAGTTTTGATATTATAGATACAATTGTACTTACAAATGAGCCAAGTAAAAGAAAAAAATGTTTTAATTAAATGATGGCATTTGTTAATATGTACAAAGAAGACCGTCCGGTAAGCTAGATTTCCAATAGGAAGCGTTACGGTCGTAATTATTTATAAAATAACACACTGATCACTGAACAAAATGATAATATTTCTGGAAAAGGTGTATACCTATTTAATAGAGCAAAAAAAGTTTGTATATGAATACATTTTAAAAAGTAAATAAATAATAATACATTAGTTATTTATTTGGTCATCCAACAGGAAGACATAAATAAATACATGGTAAGAAAAGAATACAAATAAAATAGTTACACGTCTCCCACAATCATAGGATGACACATAAGACAATGATAATTTTAGACTTTTTTAAATTTAACACTAGCGACCCGGCCCGGCTTCGCCCGGTACAGTTTGAACTCATCATTCTTCAAAGATACATATTTAGTTAAATTATTTGTTGTAAAGGACAAATTTAATCCGCGGTAAATCGTGTATATTGTCAGCTGCTCCGGCCGGTAATGAAATTGTCGTAAAAAGTGACAGCGCCTACTCGAGCGAAAGCTACAGTTTGCTTACCACAAACTTTTACGGCACGGAGAAAAGCACCATGACCAAACCTAAAGCAAGACAGGGACGAACGGGGGCGCCTTGTCGATGCAGTGGGTCCCTGACCAGAATAGGACAAGCGGAAGAAGATGAGATGAGAGATGAGAAGGATGAATACTGAATTAGTTAAAATTGCTGGAAAGTTAACCATTATATTATATCTTAGTTATACATTTGATAAAATCACTTTATCTAGCAGTAGACAAAAGGGATGATTTTTGCCAGTTTTACATAAAAAAAGACAAATTCAAAACATCAAATCATTAAAAGGTCTGTCAAAAGCCGAGCTACCGGAAGAGGAACTACCACACGCTATTGAAGCGCCAAGCGGACGCAACTTGCTGAGCAACGATTGGGAACTGATAAAAGACGAGCAACTAACGCACATGAGCTTAAAATTCGGGAGCTACTGTAAGCTACTCGTTAAACTTAAAGGAAGAAACAATAGAAATCAGACACTATAAGAATGTTGAACGTTGAAAATAATGTCATATGGTAGGGGCCCACAGAAATAATTTGCAAAATTTTTTTTTAATGTTTAGATTGTAGTTTACTCTGAAGAAGGAAGGGTGATTTCGAAACCGGTCGGTGTTAACAAAAATATAGCGGTGAAAACCGAGTGAATTTGTGTTTCATTTAATAGGCAATAATCACATTGAATAAATAATTGTGTTGACTTGACATATTTCGGATTCTTTTCTTTCTTGCAAGCATAATTTTTTTCAGCATTTTTAATTAATACATAAATAAATCACAGGCGAGGCCGGATAGTAAAACTAAAATTAAAGAATATAAAGCAATAATTGATTTAAAAAATGAGCAAAAATAGCAGGTAAAACGATACATTTTGTTTTTGTCAATTTCGACAATATAAAAATATATATTAAAAAAACTATGTTTTGTGTAAAAAAATGCATTTTCAGCTGAAAATGTTGAAACTCTAAGCACTACACCTAAAAATCCTCTAAAAAGTACAATCGTACAAAGACAAATTGGAAAACTTTTTGAAATAAGTCACAATTACACAACAAAAATGGCTAAATTCATTTCTTTTCCCGACAAAAACTCATTTACAAAGAAATTAACAATGAAAACTAGGCAGATAGATATATACACATGATTGTTGCAGAATTTAATATTTTGGGTCAATAAAGCCATGTTTCATTGAGATGTCTATTTCATCGCTATTTCAAATCTACAGGTTTTTCGATTTGAGTTGTCTAAAAATTACTACATATAACATTCTTTAATACATAATTGACTGATGTCTCAGAACACAATACAAGTGCACCTATCCTGATAAAGTGGCGACCAAAATACTGTCCAAAATAAACAGTATCCTCCGTAAAACTAATAAGTATAAATAACATGAAGTATTGCGAGAATCCTAAAATATTTTTATTTCATACATTCAAGTATGAAGCTTTGATATTATTTACAAAGAAATACATAATATCGCATTTACTCTAGGACAAAATTATTACAGATTACTTTAAACACACACACATACGTCTATATCATTATCTAAAAAAGAAATGGACTTTGGAAGAAAGATAAATATATAGCGGGAGTGAAATGAATTACCTTACGCTTTCAAAACTTATCAAAATTGGAGTATTCATTTTGAATAAAGTGTCATCCAGAAAGATTTCAAGAGCAAAAAAATTTTAACACACAAATAAAAAATAGTAATTGTACAAGAGCACTGAATGTATGTTTTGAACCATATATGTATATAGGTGTTGCAATGGAACCAGGTAGATTTAAATTGCCCAACATCATTATTATCAGCAAAAGACAGGAAAAATTCATCACGGAAAGGCTATGGATTTCAATAAAGAAAACGTATTATAACTTATAATAAAAAAACAATGATTCGGCTCAAATAAGATACATTCTTGGGTTGTATCGTGCGTCTGCGACAAGGAAAATTCGTCATAATCGTAGAATAACGACGCATGTGATTTTTCTCAAGTTTGCAGGAGAGCAGTTTGAAGTTTTGTTTACATAAAGACACTTTATGTCGTAGCTCGTCAACTACAAAAGATTTTCCTTTGAAACTTAAAAAAGTTATTTAAAGTTGACACCTTTGAAACCTCAAATATATTGTCGTAGTGGGTAGAGTTAGAAATAAGTAATGCTTTTTTAAAAATATTATTTTGCACTTAGTATTCTGTCAATGTCATTAAAAATAAAATATAAGAATATATTTCCGCTGTTTAATTTGAAATACATGTACGAAAATGTCACGGGAAATGTGGTCAACGTGATACGCTTTTGTATTCGCCGGGTCTAAACATACATACTCAACATGAATTTGACAAATGTTTAAAAATGTTTAGACACTTTTTTTCCAAAACAATATGTACCTGCTCGCGTTGGAACATCTGCATCATGTTATAAAGTAAATATATAAATAAGTAGTGTTATAGTGTTATAAAGTAAATATATAAATAGACTTTCTCAATTTCAATTTAACCAGCACAAAAGATTTATTCTGTGCACAGGATGATCCGGAACTGAGAATCATCTAATATACAGGGTGTACCAGAGCTAGCAGCAGAAACTTGCAGGTAGATTCCTGACTATGTTATAAGTCTAAAATGTTCAAGTAACTATGGCCTAATGTCAGTAGTTATGGAGATATGCAATATCAAAGTTTGCTTTGTTTTTCAATATTTCTTACTTATTTTTTGCAAAAAGTTGACCCATCATTGCAGTATCTTATGTCGATTATGAAAAATTCATTCGCTTTAATACAAGTCAAATAAAATGATAAAAACCTTGAAAAAATTGAAAAAAGTTATTTTTTACAAGGTTTTTATCATTTTATTTAAGTTGTATTGAAGCAAATGTTTTTTTCATAATCGATATAAGTTACTGTAATGATAGTTGAACTTTTTGCAAAAAATAAGTCAGAAATATTGAAAAAAAAATGCAAATTTTGATATTACATATCTCCGTAACTATTGACGTAAGATCATGGTTGCTTGAACATTTTAGAATTTAATAAATTGTACATATGATAACAAAATGTTCTAAAATCAATTATAGCCAATATTGGAACGGTACAATTCAAACTAAATAGAAAAGAGCAAGTTCGAATGCAGAAAAATTATAATGAACATGTATTAAAGGTGGGAACGGCACACGAAGCCTGCAAATAGTTAGTGTGGCAAGTTTTCTCCGTCTCAATAATTCGAACATGAATTTAAAAATATATTTCTAGCTGTACAGTTGTCGACCATTCGCGTGACGCTGTCGTGTGTATAAATTATCACCATCAAGTAAATACGTACAAGGAATCAAAAGAATTCATTAATTTCAACAATAGTGTGTTATAAAATCGGCGAACGTGTCTATAAAATTGACGCAATAAGCAATCGATAAAATACTAATAAAATGAAACCCATCTGAACCCGAAAAAATTCAGCTTCTGTTTGACGAGGCCAAAACTAAATGCGATTATTAGTGATCCAGGTAAATATATTCATTATTTACAACATATCGACGGCTCCTACGTATAATATCGTAACCCACAAATTGACGATTTTGACTTTTTTGTGTATTTCATATGTATTTAATTATATCTTTAATTCCAAGAAAGAAAAAAAGAAAATATAAAAAAAAATGTTATTTATTGCAAAATATATTTTTTCTTTCTTGGAATTAAAGATATAATGAAATACATTATGAAATACACAAAAAACTCAAAATTGTCAATTTGCAGGTTACGATATTATACGTAGGAGCGATATAATAACGCTTTCCGATAAATTTCGCAAAAAGTGCGTACAATTAACTCAATAAGCAATCATAAAATAAATACGTATATATTGCTTTTTTCCCAAACAAAAGAACATCAACAGAACCTGAAAAAAATTTAGACCGTTATGTTTGACAATATATTCACATTTTTTTGTGTCGTAAAAATGACAACATTTTTACGCAAAAGGAATAGAACTGAATTAAAATTATTTTCCATGATGAGGCATTTTGAACAACTTTTTTGGTAATCTCTGAAACGCAATCAAAAATATCTAAAAAAACATAAATTTATATAATTGACGTTGCCAAAAGTGAGCTCTAAAAATATTATAAAGTCGATAAATTATATGTATGTATAATATCATTTAAATAGATTAATATATTAGGCCTCAGTGTTACTACCAGAAGGGTCTCACGCGGTCCCAACCATAGTGACTTAGGTTGAATTGGTCTCGGATGTCTCACGCTGCGTAGCTTCCAGACATCTAACAGGCTTCCAAAGTGCGTGACTCATCCTTAAAACAATGTTAGGCTAAATCCAAGATAATGGTCCCATTGCATATACAACGAAAATGATTATTTCACTATATTATTGAATGTGCTAATAACAAAATGAAAGATAATTTACGTTTAAAAAGTAAGTATTAAATAAGATATTACACTTTAAAGTTTCGAAAAATGCACTGCATATTTTGACATTTCATAGGCAATATATGAGGTTAGGTTAGGTTATTAGGTTTGGTTTGGTTAGGTTATTAGGTTTGGTTAGGTTAGGTTATTAGGTTTGGTTTGTTTAATTTAGATTACGATTATTTTAGTTAGATTGAATTAAAAGGACATTAAATTATATAATGAAATACTTATTTTCATTGTATGAACAACGGGACCATATTCTTGGATTATTCCCAATGTTAAATAATATCGGAGCCTCGTACGGCAAATATCAATGGTGGAGTTTTGTGACGACCAGCTAGGAAGCGAAAATAGCGGAAAAAAATGTGTATTGATCCAGTTGCGGATATTTTACACATTTATATGTCATGGTCAATTTATTGAAGTGAATTATATGCGTGGTCAATTTATTCAAGTTGTCAAAAAAAAGGGAAAGAAGTCGTTAACAGAGAGACGCGATGTAAGATACAAGTTACGGACGGATGGTCAAAGAACAGCTGGACTATATTTGGCACGAAAACCAGAGGACCGAATCCCGTAAAAGGAACAGACTGATCAAGAGGAGTAATAATTATGTACAACAGAAATATAAATCGATATGTACAGGATGACAGAATTAAGATACTTTTGACTAATCAACCGCGATGAAGACATAGTTTTTTCAATTATTAATATCAATAGATTATTAATATCAGGCTATTCATATTTTCCTTGAGCTGATGTAATATTTGATAGCTTACGGTATGTACGAAAATAACAGTGACTCTTAGATTAATTTCCTTAGAAAATGAGTCCTTCATGAAAACAACGCTACATCTTCGCGAACCTCTCACTCAAACTGGTCGTCGTCAAATGCGGAGTCGGCGTGAAATTGATACCCGATTGACCAGACGGGGCGCTCGGCAGCTCGCCGCCGCCCCCGTTGGCGAAAGCCTTGCCCTGGATGGCGGCTATCTCCTGCTGGAGCCTCGGATCCAGCGTCGGCCTCTGCTGGAAGTTGCCCCTGCCCCTGCCACGTCCGCGGCCGCGCCCTCGCTGCGACCTCGTCGACCTGTTGGACCGCCTGGATCTGTCGGATCCGACCGACCGGACGCTCCCCGGACCTCTCCTCAAGTTGCCGCCGCCGAGGTTGGCCAGACTCTGCTTGTCCAGATATCCGACGAGATTATTCGAACTGCTGTTTCGCCGTTTGCGATTGAGCGGTCGGCGCAGGAGAGCGAATTCGTTGGCTACGCTCACGGTCAGTCTGGTGGCGGCCGGCGGTCTAGATCTGGACCGCGATCTGGATCTGGACCGCGAAGGCGTGAAGGTTTGTGTGTGGATCAAGTTTTGATTACTCCGGGCTCTGTTTATTTTGTTTTGTACGTAGGTCAACTTTTGCGCCTTGAAGATCTGGTCCGATCTCAGCCCGACTCGGCTGAACTTGTTGTGCCGCAAGTTCCTCAGGTTGTCGGTGGATATCCCCCTGGTCAGCAGGTTTTGTCTCCTGCCTCGACCTCTCCCTCTCGGCCCCGGCTGCTCGATGTTGATCCTGTTTCTGGATCGCGATCTCGAGCGGGAACGTTGTGCAATGTTGTTGTTATTGTTATTCAGCTGCTGAAACCGCGTGCGGGATGCCGATCGGCCCATTCGGTTTGGAGCTGAAACGCGAAAGACAACACTTTCAAATAAAATAGTAAAAATTACAAGTTACATGCAGAAGTGTACAAATATTTCAATTTCAATTTTCAATTTTCAATTTTTATTTATTACATAATATGTACATTACAAACATTATATTCAATGCATACATATTATTATACATATATTATACATATTAAATGTGTAAATATTGTAAATGTACAACTCAATAATAACTAGAAAATATAAACACTGTAAGCTATCCGAATCGTATTAACTAATTAGGGCAGAATACGTATTGTCACCAGATGGTATAATCAGAAAGAATTACACGCAATTGATTATTTTACAGCACTCTACACCTTTAACAATAAAATGGAAATGACTAGAAGGTTCTGCGATGGTCTACAGGATTCTGGAAGTATCGTGAAAACATGAACACGAGTCTATAAATATGTGGGCACCGCGCTTAGAATTCGCCAAAGAAGAGCGAACCGTGCAGCGGTTAGGAGCGTGATCAAGTGACAAATATTCAGCCAGTGAAGAAGTACCTTAATGCCTACTTGCGAGCGGAGTATTCTCTATATCGAGAGTTTCACAGATGAGCGACGTGAAATAGGGCAAACCTGTGTGAAATATTCCATAAACATTTGGTGTAAATTTAAGAACAATGCTCGGATCAAATTCGTGTCCAGTAACTTTTCGTGATTAAATAGAACATTAATTAATTTTTATTATTTCATTTACCTCCACGGCCACGAATCCTGTAAATGTAAAAAAAATGCTGAAATTTGTAATATGACTAATTTGCAAATAAGTCGTCAGCCAGGATTTGTGGTCAGGTTAGCAAATTATTTTGTATTTAGGCGAGTTGAAAGATAAAAGTCAGTATTTACTTTTGATGCATGCCGGTGAGAGTATCATGTTAAATCGTACATTTAAAATACACACACACAGTGGTTGCATCAGTATTGAATTTGATTGTTTATATTCATAATTCATATCATCAATTTTAAATGATGTGAGCACGTTGCGAGTGTGGTTGAGAAGGCTAACTCATTCTGTATTTGGTAAGAAGATCATTCCAACATCTGACAGTACCACTATTCACAAATATTTATAAGACATATGTTAGGCCTCTCCTCGAATATGCCTCTCAGATCTGGCATTTACTGGAAAACGTTCAGAGACGAGCCACGAAATTGCCCTTGGATCTTAAAAACCTAGAATATGCGGAAAGGCTGAGAGTCTTGAGACTGCCCACTCTTCAGGAGCGACGAGGCAGAGGTGACCCCATTGAGTCTCGGTTCTCGTGAAACCCAAGAAAGCATGCATTAATCAATAGAGTGGTCAATATGTGGAACAGTCTACCTGAGGGCTTTGTGTCTGCAGCCAGTGTCAACCAGTTTAAGAATAGGCTGGTTATTCAAATGAGAGACAGTGATATGGGCCTATCAGCTTAAGCTACCTGCCCATTATCAATAATAATAATAATAATTTGAATTTTTATATCATGTATGTAGTATATAATTTTTGTTTTAATTTTTTTATCTCCTTTCCTCCTTTATTTCAGTACTAACATATAGCGGCCTCAATCAGTTTCAGTTCTACAAGTATTCAACTTCTTTAACATTTGTAAAACTGAAAATTGGCTTTGTGCAATTCCATTTACTTTTGTCTCGTCAACGTTACCATAAAGATAACTATTCCAATGAGGTGTGATTCAGAGATCACTCACAACATTTAAGATAACTGCACTAAACTAACTCACCGGCACTATTAGGCATCGTGTCTCTCCTCGAAAGGCGACCCCTCAGCTGCCCTCCGCGGCTCCGCCCGACCCCGCCTCCCCGCGGTGCCGGCCCGCCCCGAGACCTGGACCTGCTGCGGCCTCTGACCGCCGGCGGGGCTCCCCGGCCGCCTCTCAGAGGCATGCGACCCCCGCGGGCGCCGGCGCGGCCCGCCCGACCCGCAGCGCGCCCTGCGGTCTGCCCTCCTCGCCCCAGCCTCTGGGCCATGGCGCCACGAGGAGAGCCGCGGAACGAGCCGCGCCCTCGGCCGCGACCCCGCTCCGGATTGCGGGATCTGTTCTCCTGTATTATTTCATCTGCAAAAATGATTACAATAATAATTATAATAAAAATTTAAGGTTAATGGCAGATTAGTTTACAAAATATGTATATACAGGGTTATTTGAAAAACATTAATAACCTCGCAGGACTATATTCCTGCCTTGATTATGAGTCGAAAATGTTCAAGCAGCCATGACCTAATTAATATCAATAGTTGTGGAGTTACGCAATATCAAAGTTTGCATTTATTAAAAATATTTCTGACTTATTTTTTGCAAAACGTTGAACAATCATTATTAAAAATTGAATATTGAGCAAAAAAATGACAATTTTGATGTTTCTTATCTCTGCAACTGTTGATATTTCATCCAATGTGTAAAAAATATTCTCTTTATTAAATGAAAAAGACTCCCCCAAAGTTTTTGCTACTGGCTACGAGACACCCCGTGTATTGAATGTTATACAAGCGCTGTGCAACATTTGATGTCAAACCATGTAAACAGAAACGTAATGGTTTCAATAATTTGTTTGACTAAGCCATAGCAATTTGAAGCTAGCGTGGTGAGTTAATTTTTAAACAAATTTTATTATTCCTTTTGCATTTTTCTTTAAAAACCCTTTTTCAGATTGTTGATTTAATGTTTTAATTAAATAAATAAAATTAAAATGCAAATCTCTCTGGGGTCACTTTGTATCTCACTCCGGTCCCCAATCCTATTTACAATTTTCCAGTATCGTATAACGGAGCGTAGAACTACGTGAATATTTTTGTACCCTGTGTATGCCGGAGCTGAGATATGCGCTCTCTAGACATGTGTGCGAATTTGACCTATTTTTCCTCTGTTTATGAGTTTTTAATGCTTAATATTGGTTGTATCTTAAGTTTTTGAATGAATGAACGAGTTCTATTAGTCAAGCAACCTCATTTGCCGCGAAAACTGGACAAAAAATCATTCCAAATGTCGTATTTGAACCACGCAGTAATTGTAATTTATCTGTTTAAAAAAAGTGGGTTTTTTTTAAAATAAAAAGTGTTAAAATTAAGAATTTATATATTCTTTGATATATTTAGAACTAAAATATTGAAATACAATATCTTTAGTGTTATTGCTTCCATGGTTTTATTCAATAAACATTTCTGACTGTAAATTTCGTTACTTATGTTCATAATTAATGAATAAATAATTATTGTACAATTAATTATTGAAGTATAAGTAATTATTGAAGCCTGTATATTGAGAAACCAGAAACTGCAACTTCTTAGCGATTATTGTTGATTTTTACATGAATATAACCATCACAAAAAAGTGTCTAAAAACATAAATTGTGTGCGAAACTGCGCAGCAGACAGCATACATTCCGCGTTACGTGTGGGCGACATACGACCGGTTAAAAGACGTATTTGATAAAACAATACAATAGTCAAATAACATTGACATATGTCAAAATAAATTCTTTCCAAGGCACTTTTTTCATGGAAAACAATAAAAATGCGAACTTATGCAACAATCCAATATATTAATATATTTATAAAAAAAATAATAAAACATATTGGTACCAATTCAAATTGGTGTCCATTACTTCTTCCAGCGTTTGTGTTATTGTTTACTGCATAAATATTGTATTCCAATTAAAATTAAGATCCTACACCAGGCGCAAAGCGAAACGGTTTCAACCTTAATCCTAAATGTGGCCTAATGAAGGCAGATATTCACTGAATAACGTCTCGAAAAAACTACACATTGCTATGCAACGCTTGTCATAACAGCATGGGAGATTATTGCTTCATTCATCATTTCGAACTGCAAAACAAATCGCCGGTCCTATAAAATATTTTACATCGAGCCGAGAATCCAGTGAAAACCAAAACATACCGGTAATTTATTGAAATCAACAGAATACTGTGTTACATCTCTGTACTTGAATGATTCAAATTTATAAATAATGTTCAGTGAATGCGTGGGTTAAAGTAAAAGTATAAGAATCAGAGGCAATGGTGATCGAAATTCCAAAAATAGTTTCGTAACAAAAAATATTCCATCTGGCGAAACTTACCCAAGGACATATTGACCTTACTTTGCGCCATTTTGTGCCAAATTTGAATGTCGAGTTATGTAAAAGAATTGGCATTTACAGATATTAAATTTTTAAACGAAATCGCAGCTTCAAATGCAATACAAACAAACCAACATCACAAGGATTATATTATCTTATCTATGGCACACACGTTCTAAAAATCCATTTGACATGAACGAAATGTTGCCAGTTGGCAATATTTACTATATAGCCAAAAATATAAAGGTTGGCCCTGGTTGGCCAAATTTGTACAGGGGGTTTTAGCGCAGGTTGGCGGAGGTTGGTGGAGGTTGGCTATGTTATTGGTTTTTCGAGCATACATCAAAAGCACAATGGTGTCGCTCAGCCGGCATCGGCCATTTTTAGTTCATCACCCTCCGCTGGCTGGGGTGCACGTCTCTCGTGTTTCGTTTATCGTTTTTCGAAGATCGCCAAAATGTCGCTATCGTGAAACAATGAAGAGATATTCAAGTTAATTGAATTATTATTATTAAGATGCACAGAAATTAATTATGAAAACAATGAATGAGTCATATTTTCAGATAATTTAGTTCGAAAACTGTGAGTTAGTCAAAAAATATAACAATAAACATCAGTTTAATGAAAACAATATACATAGAGTAAAATATTTTTTAGAAATAATAATTATATTCAACTAGCTGTAACTCGTCAAAATGAGAGTACTTTTACATGTCAGTCCTAAAGAATAAGTATTTATTTATTTGTACAAAAAATAAAAAAAATATTATAAAGAAGAAAAGGAAAAGAAAAAACAATACGTAAAAAAGAAAATGAAAAAAAAATTACATAAGTTTTTAGGAAAAACATAAGTTTAGTAAAAATGTTTTAAAGTTACTAAGTTACGTATAAAAATGAATAAAAAGTGAAAAAATTAAAATTAAAACGTGTATTGATGAATTTTTCGTAATCGATATAAGTTACTGTAATGATAGTCCAACGTTTTACAAAAAATAAGTCAGAAATATTGAAAAAAAATGCAAACTTTGATGTCGCATATCTCCTTAACTATTGATATTAGGTCACAATAGCTTCAACATTTTCGACTCATAATCAAAGGAGGAATATAGTCCTGCGAGGTTATTAATGTTTTACAAATAACCCTGTATAATCAATCCTATGTGCCGTTTTAGTGCATTCTGAGATAAACGAATGAAAATGTTTAAAAAAATAATTGCACAGACTGGATTTATAAAATATATTTTAAATGATTTTTGAAGCATTTAACAAGGCCGTCATCTAATATTTGATTAATCTAATTGTGCCAGGTCTTTCGCGGACTGTCTCTGTTCCTACTACCTTCATTTATTTTGTTTACCATTCTCTCCTCTTTCATAAGTTCCACACGACTAAACCAACTTCTTCTTATTACTCAGCCTTCATCTGTCCACTGCTGGATTAGGCATTTTCTATACCCTTCCATCTTTCCCTATTGTTGGCTTATTGTAGCCATTCCCCCGCCCCCCCACGGCTGTATATCATCGGTTCATCTCTTTTGAGGTCTTCCAACGCCGATTTTACGCTCCCAAGATCTCCATTTCAGAACTCTGGAAGTTTATCTGGTGGCATTCTGCTTTGCAATATGCTCATGGCGATTCTTTATTTATTATATCTATTAAGCTACAGCCAGCATTACATTCACTTCTAATTTGTTTAATTGTCTGATTTTTCCCTGTGCAGTTCCACAAATACACCTGAGAGACAGCATTTCTACCGAATTCAGTCTACTTTCATTCGTTTTTTGCCAATTCCAGACTTCAATTCCGTATATTGCCTCCAGAACACTTAGAATTGTTAGTTTTGCTTCGTGTGATAAATTTTTACTAGCCATAATGGCAGTCAGAACACTATTCTTTTTTCTTCCAGCCTTGCCATTCCTAGTAAATAAATTTACCAAATACAGATACTACTTCACTTGTGTTAGAACAAAGAACACTAGGTTCATTCATTGTTTACCATTACATCATACTTGAATGTTTCATCTTTCTAAAATACTATTACTTTCGACATACTAACATTCATTAGAAGTTCATTACACATGCATACATTTGATATCCTGGTCACCAGGAACTGCAGATCAACTTCATTATTAGCTAATTTATTGATAATTTCTGTTTATATATCAATATCCTCTTTTTTATATATCGCTTATTTTATAATTTAAAGATATATATATATTATATATATATATATATATCAGTAGATATAATATATATAAATATATATATATTATTTATTATATATTATTTTCAAAGTGTCTACAATTTGGATACTCGTAGATTGGGATCGTTCCAGCTCACCACACACGTCACCATTGTACTGCGAATAGATGAGTTGATTATTATATATGATGATGAACCATTTTAAAACATCCAGTCAGCAACGAATTGCAGTAGGTACCAACGATAATATTTAAAGGAATTATAGCCTACCCCAAGCCATAGATAAGCCCCCAGCTCCCCTATTCAACACTATTAAAAATAGAGGCGATTTCAAGACTAGATTTTATTTTTATTCTATGGCAGCATTCAGTTGAACAAATGGCGGCTGCCAATTGTTTTGTTGTGTACTGAAAAATGGTAAATATTTCTGATGTTACTTGAAAACCTGTGTCAACATTTATTTTATTAACATCTGTATCAATTTTTCTAGAGAATTCGATTAATAATTCGCTGCACATTGCATATTTTTCTCGAATCCCACCAGCAATGCTGGTCAATAGTGCGTGTTGGTGTCGCGGTCTTCGTTCAATGACAGCTGTAATACTTTTTTTTTTGCCGAAACCTCCGTAAATTTCGTCCGGAAACCGTCACGACTTAATTATGAAGATTTTATAATGTTCGATTTGGTCAATAGTGTCGTCATCGTTTTGTATAACTGGTATTGACAGTTTTCCTTATTTGTCGTAATTTTATGTGTACGATGATTTGAGTCATAACCTTCCCTCGCGTTAGGCATTGGGAAAGCGATTGACTTTGGAGAAGCTATTAATGTTTACTCGTGATAAGCTGATGTTGTCGGACCGTATTTCGACACAGGAATGTGACCATCATCTTGTAATCGTAACGACATATGTTATCCTAGATCATAATAGTTTAAAATTATTTGTATTCAATTGATATACAAATTTAGCTTCGTAAATCGTGTTCTGCATAGGTAATATTTTTTTGTTAAATTCTGATTTCGTATTTTTCTCGATTTTGTTG